>PVHX01021845.1:0-28910 GCA_004024805.1 Geosciurus inauris
AACATTTTTTCATATATTTGTTGATCAATTATATATCTTCTGAGAAGTGTCCATTCAGCTCCTTATCCCATTTATCAATTTTTTTTTTGGTGTTAAGTTTTTGAATTCTTTATATATCCTGGAAATTAGTGCTCGATCAGATGTGCATGTGGCAAAAATTTGTTCCCAGAATGTAGGCTCTCTGTTCACTTCATTGATTGTTTCTTTTGCTGAGAAGAAGCTTTTTAGTTTGAATCTATCCCATTATTCATTCCATTTATTCATTCTTGATTTTATGTTTTGCATTATAGGAATCTTGTTAAGGAAATTGGGGCCTAATCCAACATGATGAAGATTTGGGCCTACTTTTTCTTCTATTAGGCGTAAGGTCTCTAGTCTAATTCCTATGTACTTGATCCACTTTGAGTTGAATTTTGTGCATGGTGAGAGATAGGGGTTTAGTTTCATTTTGTTGCACATGGATTTCCAGTTTTCCCAACACCATTTGTTAAAGAGGCTATCTTTTCTCCAATGTACATGTTTGGCACCTTTGTCTAGTATAAGATAACTGTATCTAAGTGGGTTTCTCTCTGTGTCTTCTGTACCATTGGTCTACATCTCTATTTTGGTGCCAGTACCATGCTGTTTTTGTTACTATAGCTTTGTAGTATAGTTAAAAGTCTGGTTTTGTGATGCCTCCTGCTTCACTCTTATTGCTTTGGCTATTCTGGGTCTCTTATTCTTCCAAATGAATTTCATGATTGCCTTTTCTATTTCTATAAGAAATGATGTCGGGATTTTAATTGGAATCGCATTGAATCTATATAGCGCTTTGGGTAGTATGGCCATTTTGACAATATTGATTCTGCCTATGCAAGAGCATGGGAGATTTTTCCATCTTCTAAGGTCTTGTTCAGTTTCATTCTTTAGTGTCCTATAGTTTTCATTGTAGAGGTCTTTAACTTCCTTTGTTAAATTGATTCCCAAATATTTTTTTTGAGGCTATTGTGAATGGGGTAGTTTTCCAAATTTCTCTTTAAGAGGGTTTATCACTGATGTATAGAAATGTGATTGATTTATGGGTGTTGATTTTATATCCTGCTACTTTGCTGAATTTATTTATTAATTCTAGAAGTTTTCTGGTAGAATTTTTTTGGATCTTCTAAGTATGGGATCATGTCATCTGCAAATAATGATAGTTTGAGTTCTTCTTTTCCTATTTGTATCTCTTTAATTTCTTTTGTCTGTCTAATTGCTCTGGCTAGTGTTTCAAGAAATATGTTGAATAGCAGTGGTGAAAGAGGACATCCCTGTCTTGTTCCCATTTTTAAAGGGAATCCTTCCAATTTTTCTCCATTTAGGATTATGTTGGCCTTGGGTTTAGCATAGACAGCTTTTACAAAGTTGACATATGTTCCTACTATCCCTAGTTTTTCTAGTGTTTTGAGCATAAAAGGGTGTTGTATTTTGTCAAATGCCTTCTCTGCATTGATTGACAAAATCATATGATTCTTATCTTTAAGTCTATTGATGTGATGGATTACCTTAATTGATTTTCATATGTTGAACCAAACTTGCATCCCTGGTATGAACCCCACTTGATCATGATGAACTATTTTTAAAAATGTTTTTGTATGCGATTTATCAAAATTTGATTAAAAATTTTTGCATCTATGTTCATCAGGGATGTTGGCCTGAAATTTTCTTTCTTCAATGTGTCTCTGTCTGGTTTTGGTATCAGACAGATACTTGCCTCATAGAATGAGTTTGGAAGGGTTCCCTCCTTTTCTATTTCATGAAATAGTTTGAGGAGTATTGGTATTAATTCTTCTTTGAAGGTCTTGTAGAATTCAGCTGGGAATCCATCTGAACCTGGGCTTTTCTTGGTTGGAAGGCTCTTGATGGCATCTTCTATTTACTTGCTTGAAATTGATCTGTTTAAGTTGTGAATGTCCTCTTAGTTCAGTTTGGGTAGGTCATATGCTTCTAGAAATTTGTTGGTGTCTTCAGGGTTTTCTAATTTACTGGAGTATAAATTTTCAAAATAGTTTCTAACTATCCTCTGTATTTCAGTAGTGTCTGTTGTGATATTTCCTTTTTCATCACGAATTTTAGTAATTTGGGTTTTCTCTCTCCTTCTTTTTGTTAGGGTGGCTGAGGGTTTGTCAATTTTGTTTATTTTTTCAAAGAACCAGCTTTTTGTTCTGTCAATTTTTTGAATTGTTTCTTTTGTTTCAATTTCATTGATTTCAGCCCTGATTTTGATTATTTCCTGTCTTCTACTTCTTTTGGTGTTGATTTGTTCCTCTTTTTCTAGAGCTTTGAGATGTAGTGTCAAGTCATTTATTTGTTGACTTTTTCTTCTTTTAATGAATGAGCTTAATGCAATAAACTTTCCTCTTAGCACTGCCTTCATGGTGTCCCAGAGATTTTGATATGTTGTATCAGAGTTTTCATTTACCTCTAAGAATTTTTTTATCTCTTCCCTGATGTCTTCTGTTATCCATGCATCATTCAATAGCATATTATTCAGTTTCCAGGTGATGGAGTAGTTTCTGTTTTTTAATCTGTCATTGATTTATAATTTTATTCCATTGTGGTCAGATACGATGCATGGTAGTGTCTCTATTTCTTGTATTTGCTCAGACTTGCTTTGTGACGTAACATATGATCTATAATGGAGAAGGATCCATGTGCTGCTGAGAAAAAAGTGTATTCACTCACTGATGGATGGAATACTCTCTATATATCTGTTAAGTCTAAATTATTTATTGTTTTACTGAGTTCTTTGGTTTCTTTGTTTAGTTTTTGTTTGGAAGATCTACAGTGAAAGAGATGTATTAAAGTCACCAAGTATTATTGTGATATGGTCTATTTGATCTTGTAGTTGAGAAGGTTTGTTTGATATATGTAGATGCCCCATTGTTTGGGGCATAGATATTTATGATTGTTATGTCTTGTTGATGTACAATTTCCTTAAGACGTATGAAATGTCCTTCTTTATCCTTTTTCACTAACTTTGGTTTGAAGTCCATTTTATCTGATATGAGGATGGAAACTCCTGCTTGTTTAGGCAGTCCATGTGAGTGATAACATTTTTTCCCACACTTTCACTTTTAATCTGTGGATGTCTTTTCCTGTGAGATGAGTCTCTTGAAGGCAGCATATTGTTGGGCCTTTTGTTTTTTTTAATCCAGTCTGTCAGTCTATGTCTTTTAATTGATGAGTTTAGGCCATTCACATTCAGGGTTATTATTGAAATATGATTTGTAATCCCAGTCATTTTGGTTTACTTTTGGTTTTTACCTTGACTTGGTTTCTCCTTTGATTGGCCTTTCCTTTAGTGTAGTTCCTTTCTTTGTATATTTTTATTGTTGGTTATCATGGAATATTTTGCCAAGAATGCTGGGTAGTGCAGGCTTTTTTGTTGTAAATTCTTTTGAATTTTGTTTATCATGGAAGATTTTTATTTCATCATCAAATCTGAAGCTCAATTTTGATGGATATAAGATTCTTGGTTGGCATCCATTTTCTTTCAGAGCTTGGTATATGTTGTTCCATGATCTTTTAGGTCTGGGTTGAAAAATCTGCTGAGATCTGAATTGGTCTTCCCCTCTATATAATCTGATTCCTCTCTCTTGTGGCCTTTGAAATTCTATCCTTGTTCTGTATGCTAGGCATTTTCATTATAATGTGTGTTGATGTAGATATGTTGTATTTTTGTACATTTGGTATCTTGCAAGCCTCCTGTATTTGATTATTTGATTTTCCAATTCATTTTTCATGTTTGGGAAATTTTCTGATATTATTTCATTGAAGAGATTGTGCATTCCTTTGATTTGAAATTCTGTGCCTTCTATTCGGATAAATCTTAGATTTGCTCTTCTGATGCTATCCCATAATTCTTCTATGTTCTATTCATGGTTTCTTACCATCTTTACTATGTGGTTAAATTTATTTTCAAGACTGTATATTTTGTCTTCATTATCCAAGTTTCTGTCTTCCAAGTTATCTAGTCTACTGGTGATGCTTTCTATTGAGTTTTTTATTTGGTTTATTGTTTCCTTCATTTCAAGAATTTATGATTGTTCTTTTTTTCACAATATCTATCTCTTACTTAAAGTAATCTTTTGCTACCTGTATTTACTCTCCTATCTCTTTGTTGGAATGATCAATGGTTGCCTTTATTTGCTCTCTTATGTCTTTATTGGAGTGATAAATTTTTGCCGTATTTGCTTGCTTAAGTCATTCTTTAATTCTCAGATCATTTTAATTAAGTACATCCTGAGTTCTTTCTCTCACATCTCATCAACTGTGCTGTCAGTGATTCTATTATTCTAGTATCTTGGTTTATTTGGGGCACTTTCTTCCCTTGTTTTTTTTTTTTAATATTTTTTAGTTATACATGGACAGTGTCTTTATTTTGTTTACTTATTTTTTATGTGGTGCTGAGGATCGAACCTAGTGCCTCACACGTGCGAGGCAAGCGCTCTGCCACTGAGCCACAACCTCAGCCCCTCTTCCCTTGTTTTTCATGTGGATTATGTATCTTCTTTTCTTGCAAAGCCTGTCTGAGGTATTGCAGTTTCTATCCTATAATCTTGTCTTGACACTACTGATTACCTATATCTCACCTTGGAGTTCATGTCCAGCCCCTAGCAAGTATTCCCAGATGGACACTACTGCCACTAAAGATGGTGGCAGCAGTAGTAATGGTAACTCAAGATGGCAGTGGGAGTGGCCTAAGATGTATGGAAACACTTTCAGAGATGGGGCTAAAAGGGTGAGACTTACAATGGCTTTGGGCTGATTGATCAGAGATGCGGTGCTTTGGCAGGCCTTGCCTCTTGCCCCAAAGTAGAGGCTAATGTATGGGAAGAAGTATGGGGATGGCTACAGTGTACAAGATGGATACAGGAAGGCAGCAACAGCATGGATCCCCCCCTATGTGCAGGGGCAGTCCTGGGCCTGGTCTCTCACACAGACATGTGAGGGCAGTCCTGGGCCTGATCTTGGCCTGGACTCCTTCAGAGATTCCAGGTGGTGGGTCCGGCCCTGGGTCTGGGCTTCCGCAGATCAGCAGGGGCTCTGGTGGTGATCTGGGGGGCAATCCCCAGCCTCAGTGGCTGGGCTCTCAAGAGGCAGTCCTTCACCTGGATCTGCATTCCCCTATGGGTTGGCAGATTGGTGGGTAGCAATCTTGGGCCTGCCCTTGGCTGGGCAACCACGGAGGTCCCTGAAGGTTGTCCTGGGCCTTGGCCTGTGCTCCTGCCAGTTGGCAGGTACTCTGGTGCTGAACTGGGGGCAGTCTGGTGCCTCACTTCTACAGTGCTTCTTAAACCCAAATTTCTTCCCTCTGACCTCTTGAGCCCACAAGACTTTCACTTTTTGCCACTCAAGATGTATCTGAATAGGGAATAGGTTCCATCAAAAGTGTAGCAAATTAACTGATCTCATTAGGAAAGTACTGTTTTTTTGAGTACAGGCAATCCTTTAGTTTCTGCCTGCAGTTTTGTTGATTCCCTGGGGTCTCCTATGTACCTGGTTAGTGTAGCAGAGATTTTGGCAGAATTTATATGCATATATTAGGACTCAGCCTTTCTGATCCTTTCATATCCCAAACTTGTTCCCTAAAATTTCCCAATGTTCTGACAACCTCCTTATTGTTGTCTGCCCTCCAAAGCTGACAAGATTTCAATTTTGTGTCACCAGAGCTGGAATAAGGACTTAAAGAGATACTAAGTCAACAAAGTTACAAAATCATAGTGTTCACCCAAAACACTGGCAGTCAGTTCATGTGCATACTCTTTTTCTGTCTATGCCTGTCAGTGGTCACTTTCCAGTGCTTTTGAGTAATTGCTTTGTTAATAATTTTACTCAATTTTTAAGTTGTTGTTTGTGGAGGCCAACTTCATGTTACTATCACTGGATATCATACCCAGATCATATGACATCTTTATTTTTGACAAAATTTAAAGGACACACAGAAAAAATAATTATGGATCTATGATAATGGGCATGTCACCTATGTACATAGTAAGTACATAAATATGAAAATGCAGAATATCTATAAATACAGGATATCTGTAAAAGGACAGCATTTTTGTGTGTGATTGGTGTTATTATCAATTAAAATATATTGTTATAACTTTTGGATATTGTGTGTAATCACCATGGTAACAACAAAGAAAATATCTAGAGGATATAAATAAAAATAAGTGAGAAGGGAATCAAAGTATGTCACTACAAAAAAAAGTCAACTGAACACAAAGGAAGGCAATAAGGGAGAAAATGAAAGACAAAAAATAGTCTCATACAAATGGGGTACTAGCAGTCTTTCCCAGTCAGTAATTCCTTTAAGTGTAATTGGATTAAACTTCCCAATCAAAATACAAATATATCAACTGAATAGATTTTAAAAAACAGAATTCAACAGTAAGCTGTCTATATTTGTAATGTATATCATATGCAAAAAAAAAAAAAAACAACTCAAAATGGATCAAAGACCTAAAGAAAAGCACCAAAACTTTAAAACTCTTAGGAGAAAATGGAGAAAGCTTCCTGGAAATGACTTCTTGGGTGTGACCCCCAAACACAAGCAACAACCACAAAAAAATAGAGAAACTTGATTTCACCAAACTAAAAACTTTTGTGAACAAAGGATACAGTTAACAGAACGAAAAAATAACCCATGGAATAGGACAAAATATTTGCAAACCATACACATGATAAGAGGTTAATACACAGAGTATGAATCAACTTCAACTCAATGATGACCACAAAAACAAATAGTTCAACTTAAAACTGAGATAAGACCTTGAATAAAGGTTTTTCCAAAGTTTCTACAAGTGGACAACAGGCTTTGAAAAGATACACAATATCACTAAATCGTAGGGTAATTAAAATCAAAATCTCAATGAAATATTACCTCATGCTTTTATTAAAACATGCACATGTGCACACACACACACAAAACTAAATGTTGATGAGAATGTGGAGAAATTGGACTTGTGGACTCATGTACCGTTAATGGACTGTTTTATGAAGCTCCTATGAAACACTGTATTGCAGTTCCTCAGAAACTTACAAATAGAATTACTGTATGATCTGCTTCTATACAAGTCTGCTTCTAAGTGGATCCCATGCCACTTCTGAGTATATATCCAAAAGAATTGAAAGCAGGGTCTTAAAGAGATAATTAAACACCCATGTGTGCTCATTGATGAATGGGTAAACACATGTAGTAAATCCATGCAATGAAAGATTATTTAGCCTTAAAAAGGAAGAAACTACTAGCACTTGCTACAAAAGGATAAAAATGAGGACCTTATGCTAAACAAAACAAGCCAGTCACAAAAAAGATACTGTATGATTCCATTTATATGGGATTTCCAGAGTAGTCAGATTCATAGAAACAAACAGTAGAAACAAAGTTGACACAGGGGCTTTGGGTAGTAGGGTGAGGGGCATGAGAAATTGTTTAATGAGTGTAGAGCTTCAGTTTTTATAGATAAACAAGTTCTAAAGATTGGTTTCCTAGCAATGTTAACACAGTAAACTATACACTTAAAAAAAGTACAATGGTGATAAACTTTATGAGCATTTTACCACAACTTAAAAAGACAAATCTTAATATTCAGACCTATGTCTTATGTGTTTGTTTTTAAGCCATCTCTCCCACACCTGTCTCTTTCTATGGAAGAGATGCTCCTGTGTGAACTGATCCTTCCTTGGACTTGCTCACCAGCTCTGGGCAAGCTCTCCTTGGGCCATTACCCTGAGGATTTAGTCCTCCCACTTGACTCTTTGGTTAGGTACTCTGATTCTTGGACCCTGTTACTGTACTAGTAGAGCACCTTCTCTGGTGGCTTCCTGAGAAGGAATGTATGACATAATTTTTTTTGATTAGCATGTCTCAAAATGCTATGTCTTTATCTTCATACTTATTATTTGGCTGATTATGGAATTGTATGATGGAAACTAGAATTTTGGCCTTATTTTTTCTTTCTTCAGTGAGTGCTTGAAAATTCCACTGTCATTCAGATTCCTCACTCCTCTTCTGAGATTTAAAAAGTAGGTATTTCTGGAAACTTTGAGGATCTTTTCCTGGTTCTCAGTTCTGCTGGCCCAAAGTATTGAAATTTGAATCTACTTTCATGTGTGTCCACTACAGTATGTTCTTTGATTCTATAATTTCATGTTCTTAGTTCTAGGAAAACTCTATAATAACTTTCTTCCTTTTAATTTACCACATTTTCTCTTTCTGGAAACCTTTTCATTCACATGTTATACTAATCTTCTTGTGTCCTTATGTTTTCTCTTTTTTTTTTTTTTATTTCTTTGACTTTTTTCCCCAAACTTCTGAGGATGGCTTCAGTTTTCATACTCTAAACATTTTACTGGATTTATAGGAATTTCCATCATAATTTGATTCCAACTTTCAACATTTAATGCTTTGCATCTTTTTGTGCTCCTCATTTTCTACTTTCCTTGTTCTATCTTCATTCAACAATCTTATGGTAGTAATTCTATTTTTTGTACTTTTTTTCTGCTCCACATATTGTCTCTGTTTTCTTCAAGTTACTTCTATTCATTTAATTTTTTCTATCTTTTGTCAGATGTTTTCCTCAGATGCCTCATGATCCTTCACTGGTCCTTTATACTTAAGAATGAGAGATGACTTACCTGCTAGGGTGCTGGGTCTTCATATATAGGCATAGAGACTGGTGGGTTTCACAGCAGGTGTGTCAGATAGGAACAGAGTGACTCCTGAATGTGAGAACCTCTTGGTCCAGCCCATTTCTCAACAGATGCACCCTCCCTTCTCATGTCTGGCTGCCAGTGTTTTGAGGAACCAATAGTGGGCCATCCAGAAAGGGAATAGAGCTGGTGGTGACAGTTTTCCTTAATACTCTTGTTCTTTTTTTTTAAATCCTCTTGCTTTGCTCCTACATTTTTCTTTACCAGCTACTAACAAATTAAATATCCTTTTGTCTTTCAACCCAAAGCTTTACGCTGGAGTTTTTTTCCAGGATAGGGTAGGATAATTCCTTGGGTGTATGAGTTAGAGAAAGGATCTGGAAATGGAACTGCTTTTTATATAGACTTTATATATTTTATTTTTATAGTATTTAATCCCATTTTCAAACCCACTTTCACATAGTTTCTGTGTCTTTCCAGATCCTGAGTTTTTCTAGATATCTCCAGAGTGAATTGCTGACTTCTAGACCTGTCATTACAGGTGTATTTTTCCAACTCCCTTTGTCCTTCTCACTCAGCTTCTCAAAAAAATCTGCTTTTTTTACTTCCATAAATTTTATGCTGATGGCTCTTAAGCCATGCTCCTTGATCTTTTCTTTAAAATCATTTCACTGTGATTTTAGATACATTTTAACAAATAGTAGAACTAAAAGCATATGCTACTCATTTCCCATAATTTCAAGATTCTCTGTTCCTTGAATCTGTTTTTGCTCATCTCTGAGAATAGAGTTATCTTTGCTGAGTATTATTTTTGTTTTCTCTTTATTGTTTGCTCATGTTTTCAACACCTGCTCCATGGCAGATGTCATCCCAGGCTGAGTGAGACACTAGGTGCATCACAAGATACAGACTACTCTTCAGAAACCATTTCTGCCATTGCTGAAGGAAGGTTGTTAAGGAAGATACCTACTACATTAGCTTCTATGTGAATTCTATGCTAAAACAATCCTTGCTTCTCCTAAAGAATAAATACTGTCCTCCTCCCTCCCAGATCAATGCCACTTATGCAGTTTACCAGCCTCCCTTTGCACCTAGGCTTCCAGGAAACTCACGCTCAAAAGTGAGATTGATTTTAACTACCTATTTGTCTATTATAGACTTTCTCTTTCACTTCCTCTTGTTCTTCAGTTTCTGTTCTTGTATTTCTATCTTTCTTGACTTTATGTTAAAAAATATTGTGTAAGTTTTTATTTTAGGATGCAGCATGTCTTTTTTCATTAAGATGGCATATGCATTTCTGTCTGCACACAAGGAAAAAAATAGTTGAGTTAATGATCATTGCCAGAGCATTTCTTGGTGAAGCACTTTAAGAACATACAAGATTTTCTTCACTGCTATGGGTGTAACGAGGGGTAAATAATGAAACAGTGCCTTGTGTGAGTAACAGATCCACTGTAGGTCCTTTAAAATATCCCCTAAGTGACTGGATGAATAAAAGAATTTCTTAGCAGTGAAGTTGGTTAATTATGGGAATGCTTTGCTACTGGAATATTAAAGGATTCTTTTCATTGGCATGAATCAACTAACATTTATTAAGTGCCTGTTTAATTGAATGTCATTTTAAGTTCAAAAGATACACTCTTTGTCTGAACAGAGAATAAGCTTGAGGATCTCTCAATACCTCTGCCAACTGTAAGATGTGATGATTTCTGTGATTTTGTCGCACTACTAGATATTTGGCTTTATATTTTAGAGCAAGTCTCTAAGCATATAACAAGTCAGTAAAGTAATTTAGACCTTCACCCAGATCAATGACTTCAGCTTCTGAAGATTGGATTTTTGTTGTCTTCCTATGTTTTAAAATCATATAAAACAAAAACAAAATCATTCTCGATTGAGTGATGACTGTTTTTAAAAGGGCTGGCTATGTTTCCATGTACTGGAATAGACAGCCATTCTCTAAGAGTAATGCCCATGAGCTCCCACTAGGTTCCCCAGTGCAGATGCCACATGTTTCCAAAAAATACTAACAAATTGATGGGTGGACTAAAATAAGATCAAAAGACTTTTTACACTTGGTAAAATCTGTAAAAAGCTTAAAGAATAGTTTTAAATAGCTCTCTGATAGATTCTGTTGTTAATAGTATTATTGTTATTGTAACACTTATTTGCACTTCTGCTGGGTACAGTCAATACTAGCTCGTTAATGGCACCACCAATGTACTTATACATTGTAATGGTTATAATTTAGCTGAGTGGCTTGCTTTCCCCCATGAGGAAATGGTGGAAGAAACAAGATTGACCAAGTAAATGTTAATATTCAGAATGTGATTTACAGTATAGAATTCAGATTGGATTTCCCATTACAATGAAGGATTACAGAGATGTGCAAACACCGTTGGTTCATCATTACTAACACACACTTGCCAGAATATACGGGCAGCCAGAGGGATTGAAAAGCAACTGCCTTAGCTCTGAATGCCAGGAAGTTTATAGGCTTAAATCATCGAGACTTGACATCAGGCAAATGGAGTTTCTGAGGCTGAACAATAATTTGGAACCAAAGGTATTTGAGTATGCCAATGATTAAGAAAAATTCTTTTCTTAGGACCACCATAGCAAAACAACATCTACAAATGTAATTATCCCAGGGCTTGCTTTCCATATTTTGAGCTTTTGTACCTTTTTTGTTGGAAATAAGCATTTTCAGCATGGTTTGATGTTCTACCCAGCCCTGGGAAAATGGGGGAAAATCTGCCATGGGGGTTCTTAGTGAAAAAAAACATCACAAGTTTGTTAAACGATAGATGAGATTCTGCTTTGAACAGGAGGACATCATGTTTATTCAAGAGTTGGGTCCACTGTACTTCTATTCTTTGCAAGGAAAAGGCCACTGACTCACTTCTCAACTTTCTTTACTCTTAGTTGAAGAAAGAAGAGATTTTGGTTTATCAGGTACTAAGTGTTGAAATTTGGGGATGCTGTTAATGAAGGGGAGGCCTGCCTCTTCATCATAGCAGTGTGACAAGAGAATCTCACACACACATTCATGCAGGTAACACACAATACACACACACACACACATGCACACATACACACTGCTTAGATCTTGTTCATCACACAAGATTGAGAGACTGAAGGAGGCAGAGTGCAATAATTACTTGCTCATGCTATTTGGCACTTCTATGGTTACTTCAACTGTTCATATCTGATAACTTCAACTAGATTTAAACCCTTAAAATCAAGTACCAACTATTTACTTCTCTGTTTTTTCTAAGGAAAGCAACACAGGGATTTACATTCAGGAAACATCCAGATATAGGGAGAAAAATCTTTTCTTAGAAGAAAATGGATCTGGAGCAAGTTAGTTCACCATTTGTAGAATCAGAGGGTTAAACTACAGAAGGAAACCTAAACAGGAAAAATGAGCACTTGATTAAGACCAAAAGAAAGTTACTATTGTATCATTCTCAAGCCTGGATTAAAAACTGATTTCAGTTATTTATTTTTTATTTACAAAATTTTTTGCAAAATCTCCCTGGTACCATCAGCTCACATTCCCTCATATTTTTTTTCCTAGGTTGCATTAATTTTTTTCATTATTCATCAACTACTTCCTCATTTTCTAGGTACAGTCTTAGTTTAAGATATTTTTACATATTAATTTAACAAATAATGTTCAAGAGCTTACTCTACGCTATGTGTAGTCCTGATTTTATGCATCCAAATTAGACATTAATATTAAATACCAAGAAAAATGAGATAAAGATTTTAAACCTAAGAAAAAGATTCATATATCAGATAACATATATATAGGGGTCCTAATGGGTCATATTTTAGTTGAACAGAGACTTTCATGAGAATATACAGAGGAGATTCAATCACATTAAAGAATAGCAATTTGAAAATGTGTGTTTCAAAAGGAATAGTTTTAGAACTGGGATTATTTGATTTATAAATGGGAAAGCTAATATATAATGTCATAAAATCATAAAAGCCCCAATTATTTTCTGCTTTCATATAATTTCTCTCATAATCAAAATAATATAAGTAGTAAGCTTAAAAAAGGCAGTAGTAATTACTGAAAAATAGTAATTCTCTGCCCATCCTTTATATGTCTTGACATCTGATTTCCAAAAGTGGAACTTTTCTTATTTTACCTATTTCATTTGATATTTAGTAGCTTATCATGTTCAAGTCTGGATTAAAACTTGTTATTTTTTATCTGTCCCTTGTAATTTCACAAAATTTGTGCTCTCAACTGGTTGACAAGGCACAAAGAAGGTAATCTCTGTTTGTTGTTTGATTGACTATGGCAACTTTCCTGAGGTTCCAAAGAACCCATAAATGGCAGTGAGCACCAGTGGGCATCTTAAACACCATCAGGGGTTGAAGATGTTTTGTTTTGGAAGGCATATCACAGAGTAGAAACTATAGGAAAGACTTAGAATTGGAGGAAGTTCTGTATGACCTTAGGTAAGTCACTTTTGCTTCTCTAGGCTTCAGTTCCTACCTGTAAAATCGGATTATTAATGACTGCTGTTCTTCACAGGGCTATTGTAAAAGGAATCAAATAAGATTTATATATGCCCCTATAAGATTTCCCATAAAATTAAGCATTTGTTACTTTTGTACTATCAAATAGAACATCCAGTGAGGATGGAAATATTTTATACTTGGGCTCTCCAATATTATAACTGCTAGCCACTAGCTACATGTGTATGCTAGACACTTCAAATCTGACTGGTGTGATCAAGGAACTGCATTTATTATTATTATTATATTTAAGTTTAATTAATTTCAATTGCAGTAGCCAATTAGGACAGTGTGAATCTAATCTGACCTCCTGATTTTATAGTCTAGGTGACTGAGACGTAGAGAGATTATCTTGTCATGCCAAGGTCACATGACTAATCACTGGCAACAATAGCAGAACTCATATACATGCTTTCTTAAATGTAGAAAGTTTACAGTTATTATTGAATGATCTTTATGATCTATCTCTTTACATCAAATTGTGCTTTACTATATTCAAGGGAGCATCATCTGTGACATCAGAGTGTAGAAATATAGTTGAGTGACAGCAGTCTTAATCTTTGCGTTAAGATTGAATGGGGCTTAGTGACTAGATATAGTATAAATATGGGACAGGTAAAATTTTAAGGGTACATGAATTGAACTATAATTTAGATGAGAATTTTTTCTGCCTTGCAGTTTTGAAACTGAGTGAAAGATATGAGGGCACTCAGAGGCCATCCAATTAGATTTCTCCATTTGACCCTGAGGGAAATTAAGACTGACTGACTACCACACTTCTTCCATTGAACTTCTAGTTCAATGAAACATTCATAAACCTAATTTCTTTTCAGGATAACATTTGTTGAATCATTTGCAAGTATTTCAGTTGTAGAATATCTTGTAAACAGTTTTTAATGAAAGAGAAGATAAAAAATCACAGATAATTTTTAATACATGGTAGATTTTTTTCTCTACTTTTATTATAAGGTATATCATTCAAATAAAGTTGAGATTATTATGTTTGATAGTTTGATTTTTTCTTTTATCAAAAACTCACCACCATTGTTTCAAGATCAGATCTAGTTTTAAAATTCTAATATGGACATAACTATCTGAGGCACATTGAACAGGTCACTGGACTTCAGTCCTTGGTGTACACAGCTTTCCAATAGCATAATAATGCTCTGTTTCATAGATGTTGTGCTTATTAAAAGTCTGGATATACTGCCATTCAATAAAGCCAATAACTTGAGAGAGTGGTGGGAGAAGGAGAGCTTTACTGGCAACAAGCTATCAGGTGGAAGACGGAAGTGAGTATTCAACCTTGCCAGGGATCATAAGTACAAAAGCTTAGATGGGATGTCTCTGGAGTCAAATTTTAGCCATATCCAGGTGGGCATCAGAATGGTCATTAATTCTTGAAGTAATATTCTCTTGATGTGGTTTTAATGTTTTACAGGTCACTAGGTGTTCCTGGTTCCTGTAAACTCAAAGAAAGATGACTAAGATGTCATGTGATTGGTGTTGTTGTTCTTCAATATTTTTCCTTGCTCTTCTTTTTAGGTGAGCAGATTTTATTGGATATTCGTGAGTGAGATCCAAGGCAATGAGACAAAACAGAAACAGTGAAAGACAAACTTGTTAGTGCTAGGACTGAGCTAACCCACTCATCAGCTTCAAGTTGTAAGGATTAAACAAAAATTTATAACTAAAGTCTCTGGCACTGTTAATTTTCTTGTATATCCAATGTTTATGTTTTAGCTGACCTGATTTTTCTGCTCAGTCCAGGATTTCTCAGGTACTTAGAAAGGTAAGCCAAGAGTCCAATCAATGGATGACTTCACATAAAATAAAACAAACCATAAGCCCAAATGAGGGTCTTCAGGGGTGTTAGGTGAGCTACAGATGAAGTCAGAGTAGAGAGTGAAGGCATCAGGAGGTGGGCCAACATCAAGAAAGGATAGAGATCAGCATTTCATGATTTTCTTGTTCCACCCTGTAGCATCACTATGAAGTTCTGAATCTTCAGTCTGTGGAATGAACTGGTAGTCTCAACTCCATCACTCATTGTCTGTGAGATAACCCTCTCCAGTTATAGTTCAGCATATGAAAAAAAGGGGTTATGCTAGAGGATTCCACAGGATATTTTGCATACTGCCTTATGTCCTGTGATTCTGACCCAGTCACTTGCTAGCCCTTCCAGGTCTTCTCTCAGCCATTTACTGTCCTCTCTTTCCATCACCAGTTCAAGACGCTTCCTTAGAATCTGTCTAGTGGTACTAGAAGTGAGGTACAGGGTGGCAAGGGGAATGGATAAAATGCCTAATTCTGACCATCTCCAATGAATAAACAAAATATGTTCATATGTAAAATACAATACAGTCACGAACATACACATACAAATATGCCAAATACACATAAAGGTCTTGTCAGTTCTGCAAGACAAACATAAAAGCTACTTTGTGTTTTTTGGATGCTTGCTATCTGCGAGATATTGGCCTTCTCAAAGATACAATTACTATTGTCTTTATTTTACAGATAAAAGAAATACAGTCACTTTGCCAACATGACATAACTAATAACTGACAGAACTGAATAGAGTCAGCATGACTTCAGAGTCCACATCCTATGTGACTAAAATACATCTTTATAAAGGTTCAGAACAAAACAAGTCACCTGGAAAAAGAATAGCTGGAACCCTGCAGTGGACATGACCATTGGGAGTTTGGGGAGAAATAAATCCTTTGCTAACATTTGCCATTGCCCCCTACTGCATAATTTGTCATGTTTATACACAGAGACTACCTTTAGGGCCTAGTATAGTACAGTGCTCCAAACATGGTGAAGGAATGAAAGATTAACTGAATGAATAAATAACAAAGATAAAGATAGCTTGCCTCTCCTACCCCAATCAGAAGCCAAAAAAAAAGGGATATTATTCTCCATGTTCAGCATGAGAATATCACTTCCTTTCTACTGAGTCTGAATGGAAATGCACATAGGTGTTAGAAAGCTAGTGTTACATTTCGACAAAATTCATTTAAATAAACATGCCTCTGCTTGCCATAGTTTATTGGACGTGGAATGTAGCACAACAAAAAAAATGGTGAATTTTACTGGAAGCTCAATGTAAAACAGTTTTCATAGGGGAATCTATGTATCAGCAATTTGTCTTGAAAAGGGAGACTGGTATGATCATAAACCAGATTTTAATCCAGACTCTGAGCAAGGTATGGTAGGAATTGGGGGTCCCTCGACTGCCTGGGAATCTATTTAATGGTTACATTCATCTACATAAGAATATCTGATAAATCCCTACCTTGTTCAAAATTTCATCTTTAAGAAGGTATAAAAGATAATAAGGGACTTGACAACTTGACTCTTTCCATTTGAAAAGAACGTTGGGACTGTGGGTGACTATGATGTGTTCATCTAGATTAGTAACAAATCTACCATTCTGGTGAGGGATGTTATTGTGGGAGTCTACCCACGTGTGGAAAAATGGTATCTGGGAAATCTCCCTGCCTTCCTTTGCTGTGAATCTAAAAGTACTTAAATTTTTTTTTACTTTCCCTTTTTAATTGATTCTTTTTACTTATATGTAACATTAAGATACGTCTTTGCATAATCACAAAAGCATGGAATATAATTTGCTTTAAAGCGGTCCCCAGCACTTTCCCCTCCCTCTCCCTCCCTTGTTTTCCTCCCTCTACTGATCTTTTTGCAATTTATTTGTAGTTTTTTTTTAAATTAGCAATTTGTGTATACACTTGATATTGGGATTCACTGTGATATATTCATGTATGTATATATGAAAGTTCCAGTCAGATTTATTGCTCTGTTCTTCCCTTTTCCTGTCCCTCCTTCCTCAACCTCAGTACCCTTGTCTAACTACTGATCTTTCCTCAATTTTGATGAAATTCTCTTTCCCTTTTTTCCCCTCTTTCTCTCTGTTTCTCCTTCCTTCCCACTGTTTCCACCTTATTTGGGTTAACTTCTGCATATCAGAGAAAATATTTGACATTTTAAGACTGGTTTTTTTCACTTAGCATGATAGGGCCTGGTTTCATCCTTTACCTGCAAATTCTGTAAATTCATTCTTTTTTATGGCTGAATTTTTAAAAGAATTATCATGATACAGGAGATTACTGTAAGAAATCTTTATTATCTTCAGAGTATATGACTTTAAAATGGAATTCTAAAACTTTTGAAAATATTCTCTGCCTTTAGGAAAACAATCTGAATAAAAATAATAAAAAAGATGTACTTCAATCTTTGAGAAGGGACTCTGCTTCTAATATAGCACTTATTGTTACCTTATGTCTACTGTATTTATGATTGTCTTCTCAATGTACTATTGTGGGCTTCTAGAGAACAGACATCTCATCCATTGGATCTTTTGTCTCCCTGTATCTGGCATGGCGTTTTTCACATAGAAAGAGTTCCAAAAGGTTCAATTAGTTTAAAGCAGCTTCAGGCATAATATGTAAAATGTGAAATTCTGTGGAGCTGTTGATGAATAGCTGTAATGACTATGAAAAGGGAGAATGGTAGAGTTTGATTGTGTCTCTCTCCAAATGCAGGTGTTAAAACTTAATGGTGGGACTGGAAGTTTAGCTCAGTGGTAGAGTGTTTGCTTAGCATATGTGTGGCCCTGGGATTAATCCTCAGCAATGCAAAAAATGCAAACACAAACGAACAAATACCAATGTGTTGGTATTAAGAAGTGGAGTCTTGTAAAGGTAATGAGATAATGAGTGGTCCTCCCTTTATGGAGGGGATTGCACCTCTTATAAAAGAGGCTTCATGCGATGGTTAAATCATTTGTCCTTCCACCTTCTACCCTGTGAAGACCCAGTGTTGCTCCCCTCTGAAGGATGCAGTTGTAAGACACTATCTAGGAAGCAGAAAGCACTCTTTTACCAGGTGACTGAAATTGACTGAATCTTGTTCTTGGATTTTCAGGGCTCCAGAACTCTGGGAAGTAACTTTCTGTTCTTTTTAAATTATCCAGTGTCAGATATTTTCTTTAAATAGCCGCAACAAATATGGACTAATCCATGTGCCAGGAGAATAAGCCCTCTAACTCAAAAGAGTAGACACACCAAGCACAGGAGAAGTAACAGAAAAAGAAGGACTAATAGCATACTGAATAAGACTTGCCTAATTTCAACACATTTGGTCATTTCTTCCTGTACAGGCTGTCGGCCATGACTGTGTTCAACCACAAATTATAGAGCTGCACAATTTGGTTGGTATTAGGGAGACACATTACTTAGCAAGGATGGTTTACCTAAAAATCAGTGACCACAGATACATGATGGTAGAATGAGTAATTTATTTAGTCAGGTCTGTCAAGCAACTGGTTGCCCTCTTCCTGCTACCACCCAAATACATAGCCTCTTGAGGAGCTAGAATGACATAGGAAAGGCAAAGATCAATATGACTCAAATAAACTCTGGACAATTGCTTGACTTCAGTCTATGTTTGGCCCCTTTTTTTTTGTTATTCACAATCTTGGCTCTCCCCCACGGCACCCATTACTGCGTTTCTATGGCAGGATGACCTCAAGTCACTCAATGCATGAACATGTGTCACAGATCTCAGTTCTTGCTGATGTGTTTCTTTAAATACTGTTTGCTTAATATACATTCTGGAATCCCAGTTCATTTTACCCCATAACTGTGATGAAAGGCAGGGTAGGGAGAAAATGCCACTGGAAGGCCTGGAACATAAAAAATTAGAAATGTAAGTCAGGAATCTCCCACAATGCCTCCAAGAATTATCCTAATTTTTTTCTTCAACATCACAGGGTCATACCCTTTCCCACATTAATAGCACTAAAATTCCTATAAGTCCAGGTGGGAATGTTGTCTTGGGAATGCAGCTCCAAGTTTTATAATCAAAGAATCCAGCCCTAATTACATTATTTTCTCATCTATTGTCAGCTATTTATCTCTGGTCTTAGAGGAAGATATCATTTCTCATTTCCAAAATCCTTCACTTAAAGATCTCCTTGCTTCCAGCCTCTTTAAGGACTTATCCCATCAATTATCTCCACTTTTAAGTCTGAAATCCTTCTACTAATTGTTTTCCATAAATACATGAACTGCTCATGTTTTTCACATTTAAAAAAAAAGTATTCCTGAAGCCTATGGGCATCTTTTTAATTACAATTTTGACTTTTGTTTCAATGGTTTAGAGTCAGAGGCTCTAGTTTCCTTCAATATTAGGACCTGGAGGATCAGCCTCAGGGAAATACCTAATACCATATGTTGGTCAAAACATTGAACTTCATTCAGATTACAATTGCTTTCTCTTCCAGTCCAGGGTTTTTGACAAATCAAAAGATAGGGAAGGGGCCATGGCCCTACTCTGTTCCTCTACTTAGTAACTCTGCTTCCTCTCTCTTATGATTCTAATATCACCAGATATTAGAAGCTAAAACCAGAGGAAGAGAAGGAATGCTTTCTGTCCTGAGAGCAATTTAAAATTGGCCCTTTCTTTTCTGGGTACTTTTGAGGTTTCTCACATCCCCTACAAAGAATGTAATTTGTTCTTTCCAGGTGATACATCTTCCTTCAGTCTCCTCCCCCGCCCCACTGGCTTTTAAGCTGTTCCACAGAGACTGTCTGTCTTGGTCCCATTGTTCCTTCAGTCGACTCTCTTCAGCAGGATTTCAAACAGCTGCAAGTCAGTTGTACTATTTCCACATGATTCCCATGTGCTCCATGGAAAAAAACCTCCTTCAGCTTTTTTCCAGGGTCTAGAGCATGGCCAAGGCCCATACAGCCAAACTCTCCACTCCTTTGCCAAAGCAGCCATCTAGCTTTTGTCCTTTAAATTACTCAAATAGGTATCAGACACAAGACCAAAATGTCATGGGATACAAAACATTATGGAAGCTGTCTCATGGTCCTATTGACTTCACACAGTAGGAGAAGTCCCTCCTCTGCAATCATTATCATGAAGTATGTCTCTAAAGCCCAATTCTTTTATAATTTTAGTTAACATGAGAATTACAAAATATACTTGACTCCTACTTGGAAATATTTTTATGGTTGTCCAGGAATCTACCCCCTTGATTACCTTATTAATTTCACATCCCGTTGGCAATCTAGTTCCAGAGATGTAGGTAGCTGGAGACAGACTGGCATGCCTTGTTCGTTAGTGGTTATGCTTATTGGAAAGATCATTGCCCTGAAAATATCTTCCCCCAAAGGAGTAAATGCTACTAAAAATGTATGTCTCCCCACCATCTTATCACCTCAGAAGTCTATTTGTTTCAGGGATCTTCAGATAGTGTGATCTTAACCACACGAGATCCTCTTCTTAAGATGACCCTACAGGGAACATGTTCACTCAGAAGGCTAGATGTGATAAGAACTTTGAAGGATTTTAATAATTAAGACCTGAAGAGAATGGAAATAAGAAAGATATTCAAAGATGAGGTAGTAACTTCTTTTAGGAAAGGTAATCTCACATTTTTTCAGATTTTTTCACTTTAGTATATTAAAAATATCTGGATTAATGCCATCCAAAACCATATCCCTGAATATCAGTGAAGGATAATTAATTTTCTTGGTGGATTATTGGGAATGCTGTAGAAAGAATGTTCCATGAATCCTAATGGTGAATTCCTATCACTAAAGTAAGACGGATACATTTCTCTTAATATGCAGTCTGAAAAATCCTTATTATAAATGTAAGACTGACAGCTAGGTTAATGGGAAGGCTTCCTTATATACCACTTTCTATATTTTCCCCAGTAGTGGGTGGAGGTTTGATTTCACTTAGGCTATATAAAAATATAGAACTTTCAGAGGTGGGTTTGGGTCAGGGCTGAGTTAGTGGGACAGGGGACTGAGCTATAAATTAAAAAAAAGGAATAGAAGAAGTAAGAGATTGGGTTGGAGGGAAAGGATATGTTATCAAACTTTAGACTTGATGTTTGAAGTAGGATAGAGGGAACCTGGGCTCAAGGATGATGAAATGAGTACAGGAATTGAGCTAAGCAGGATGAAGATGAGACAAAATTGCTTTGGGGGGCAGGGAGGGGAGAGCTCCCTCACCCACATGCCTATTGGCCACAGCCGCCCAGAGTATTTGTCAGCATACTTAGACCCTCCATTGGGAGATGGGGGAAGTAGGGGATTTCCCAAGCTATTTTCTTATTCCAGAACATGTTTCATAAAATAGTCACTGTAGCTCTACGTCCAGGGCTTACTGTTCAACAACAGAATGCTGGAAACCTGACAAACCTGAGTACTCAATTCCCTTAGATCTCTGTGTCCATCATAGGAAATACAGGCAGTTGGAAGCAGGGGAGAGAGGGATACAGGAGAGAAACATCAAGTTTATCCTCTACATGACTAAAGAGTAAGGATACAAATGTACAGCTGTCTACATAACTGCATTACTGTGAAATGTCCCTAAGTCTAAGGGAGAACAAATCCCATAGTCTGGCAGACAAATACCTTTCACAACATGGCATCGTCTTCTGGGCTCTTTGAAGTCATATTTCGCATATACCCCATATTCTAAGCATAGTTACTTCCCAAATAGTGCCATAACCATGCCTCCATGTCTTTGTTTATTTTGTACTTCCTGCCCTTACATCCTTTCTTCATTTGGTCACCTACACCTCCTTTTGAGCTCATCTTCCCTGATATTCTTCCTCACTATGATATCTTATTCAGCCTTGCTGAATACCCTCACAACACCCAGGCTTCAGTCTTCAATTTCTGAGGAGTTAGGCTATGGAGTCTGATCTGCTGTGCATTTGGTAATTACAGTGGAATCAGATAACCTCATTGTAAGGAGGGATCAACTACCTGCTAGTGTGTGACCTTGAGCTATTTACATAACCTCTGGAAGCTTCATTTTCTCATTTTATTATCTAAAACACAATGAGAATGATAATGTGCATATATCTCATTTGGTTGTTATGAGGATTAAATGAAATAATGCATGTAAAGCATTTAAAACAGTGCATAAAACATTTAAGCTTTCATTAAATGTTAGTTGACATTAATCATAGCATTTATAGAGTCTCACATGGTACCAGGCTCAATAAGGACGCAAAGAGGAACACCCCCTTCCAAATTCCCAAGGAATTAATCACATTGAATTTCATCATATTAAAAAATTAAACCTTTGGGAGGAGGGCTTGGAGGGGGCACTAAATTAGAGAACAATAGGATGCTGCCATTCCACAGAGCCTAGGGGCTGGTCCCTGGAGAACGTCTGTGCCTTCCTCCAACTCCTCCGAGAACTGGTCATCCCAGCCATGAGCAGCTGAGGGGCAACCATGACAGGGCTAGAGGTATCCCACTTGCAGGCCCAGAACTTTCTCCTTTTAGAAGAGAAAAATGGCAAATAAATAAATAAAATCTGTATAAATTTAAATAATTGGAAGGCAGCTTGACTGAAAAAGACACTTTTCTTTTTCACCACAAATGTCACCATCTGGACTTTTCCTTTTTTAATTTCTTTGGGACCTGACAAGTCACTGGGCTGATAGAATCACACCCAGTCAAAAATGACAGACACATCTCGGCAAGTTAGGGTGGGAAGAGTTCCAGGGTGGCCAGTGAGGACCCAGAAACCAGTGGGAGGATGGTTTCAATAGCTCCCGCCTTCCCCAGCATACAAGAGCTCCTGAAGTGTGATCATCTGAAATACACCACACACACACACACACCCTTAAGTGTGTGTGCATGCTTCCCAGATAACATTCAATTAACCTACTAGTTAACTCATTTTCTAGCAAAAACTAAAGGGCAGGAAAGGGCATTTGGCAGACTGTGCTGCTATGAATAAACGACATGTGGCCACCCTGTTTCTGTATTTGTCTCGGTTTCTCCTAAGCGGTCTTCTTGAGCAAGGCAAGAATAATCCGAGGGGACCAGTACATTGAGCCCATTTTTTTATTACAGCTAACTGAGAAGCTTCACATGGTCGCAGGCCCACAGACTGGTTCATAGCCATCACATATAGGTATTCCTATCCACAAAACACTTCAATATTTAATTTTTTACATCCTTTTTACATCTATATTATTTTAATTATGATTGCTGGAACTTTTTTTTTCTTTTTGGTACTGGGGATTGAACTCAGGGGTACTTGACCACTGAGCCACATCCCCAGCCCTATTTTGTGTTTTATATAGAGACAGGGTCTCACTGAGTTGCTTGCTTAGCACCTCACCATTGCTGAGGCTGGCTTTGAACTCGCGATTCTCCTGTCTCAGCCTCCCTAAGTGCTGGGATTACAGGCTTGAGCCACTGCGCCCGGCTATGATTGCTGGAACTTATAATGTCTCTCCTGTAGATCTTGAAAACAGTATTGTTTTGAAACAGGAAAATGTACCATTTTGCAAATTGTCTTCTAAGGCAATTTGTAAAGCTCCAGTCTTCAGGAATATTTGCCTATTGCCTGCTTTATTTGCATGGGCCATACAAACACACACACACACACACACACACACACACATATGCATATATATGTGCATATGTGTAATCATTTGCTAAGCTTTCACAGCATTCTGGGCACAAGTATTACGCTAAGATTACAAGCTTAAAGTCTACTAGGATAGTGCTCTTCAAACTTGAATGTGCCTATGCATATCACTTTAGGAGCTTGTCTAAATGCAGATTCTCATTCATTAGTCTGCATTTTCAACAAGTTCCAGGAGATGTTGCCAGTCCCTGGACCACAACATGAGTAGCAGAGTCAGAGGAAACAGACATGGTTTTTATACTTGGGATTCGTGGATCTTCCTGGGCCCATCCACACATGGTCATTGACCAGAGCAGTCACTTCTCAATCCCTTTCAAATTTACCTTCTATCTCCATCCTCAGCACCACCAGTCCACTGCTTCTCCATCACAATCACTTGTAGTAGTGATCTCCATACAACTTCCCTATCTCTTGCCTTTTTTCAACCATATTTAACATGGTAGTCCGATGATGTTTGCAACATGCAACTCAGATCCTGGGCATCTCTTGTTTAAAATCCTCAAACAGCTTCCCATTGTCCTTAGGATAACATCCAAAACTCTTAATCTGGTCTCCAAGGCCCAATATGGACCAGCTCTTTTCTAGCTCTATAGCATCATCTCCCAGCAGGCTCCCTCTTCATGATCAAACCTCATTTACTGTGTCTTTCTTTTGGCTCCCTGAGTATGAAAAACTTCTTCCTAACTCAGGACATCAGCCCTGACATTACTATTCCCTGCCTGAAACTTTATCTCACCCTTTCTTGTCCCTCACTACCCTGCAACCAGCTGCTCCAGCTGCTCCAAACCTCCACCTCAATTCAGCCTTTGATTTCAGAGATTTACGCTATTCAACCAGGTTTCCATTTAGTGTGAGATGCCATCAAAGGACTTTGCATTAGCTTTCATAGCACTTATTAATACATCTTTTTCATAGTTCATTGTTTACTTATGTTAAGCTCTTTTGGGGCAGGAGTTAAGAAAGCTTTACCTGTCACTGAATCACCAGTACCTGGTTCAGTACATGGCAGGCAGGAGGCTCCCAGTGAATACTGCTAATGAATGAATGAAAAAAAAAAAGGAAACTGAACTAATGACAAAGGCTGTATCATTGGTTCATAAAGCTACAGTAAACAATAGCAAGTGAGAGTTTCACTGGACTGGGGAAGGGAGAAGGGGTCAGATGTTATGAATCACCTTAGAGAAGGGTTTTCCCAGGTAGGATATGAAGCAAAACCTACAATATATCTCATTGTAGAAAGAAGTAATATTATTCCAGCCTTCCTTGAAGCTGGGCCTGTGGTGTGGCCTGGAAGCAATCAGCAAACTACACAGACTGAACTGAAAATTAGTGACTCAAAGAAGCAGGAGCACTTGGGAATAACTTCATTCATTTATTATTCATTCATTTACTCCTTCCATAAAGGTGTGTTGAATGCTGAAATTATGTCAGGCACTTTTAAAAGTAGCAGAGGACAAAGCAGGAAAAGAAAAACTCTGCTTTATAGAGCTTACATTCTAGGGTGAGCAGAAAATAAAAAGGAAATGAGTGAATTATATGGTATTTTGGATTGCAATTTGTTTGAGGATGGGCAGATCTTGAAATTACACAATTTTAAATAGTGTGGTCACTGAAGGCCTTACTGAAAAGGTGACATTTGAACAGAGACCTAAGGCAGCTGGGGAACAGGCCATATGGCTATCAAGATGAAGAATGTCTCATACAAAGGACATACCAAGGTGGCATTTGTAGCTGTCCACCAGTGTCCAGTCAATAGGAGTACCAGCAGTTTGGGGACCAATGGCTATGCTTCTGAACCCAGTCACTGCACAAAGGCAACTCAGTGGCCATGTCCTCACCAAAGCATCTGTAATCAATCTGTTTGTTCTGTTAATTGCCGGTTTATCTTTTACTTTCCTGCTCTTACGCACACACTTCAACTTGCAAGCTTCTTAGTCATTCTCTGAGCACCCAGAGGTTTTCTTGTTGTTGTTGTTTGTTTTTTCATGAAATTCCTATTCTTAGGTTAGCAGGAAGTGGCTAACTAATAACTCTGATGTGTTGCAGTGGATTCCTGGTCCTCAGGGATCTGATGGCTCTGAAGTTAGGAGGAAAACTCTGTCTCACCTCCCTTTTCCATAGATCTTGTTGAAGATGGCATAAGAGACTAAGAGATGTTTAGCTTCTATGTCATGCTGCCAGCTCCCTTGCCCAGGAACAAAAAGGAATAGCATGTGTATTTCTGAGCATACAGAATCACAGACTTGAGATAAAAATTAGAATACAAAGGGATTTCCTTTGAAAATGACACTTCAATGTCAGGAAAAAAAGGACAAGAGACCCAATTAAAACATAGGTAGCTATGCGTGGTGACATACACTTATAATCCTAGTGGCTTGGGAGGCTGAGGCAGGAAGATTTCAAGTTCAAAGCCAGCTCAAGCAACTTAGTGAGGCCCTAAGCAACTTAGTGAGACTCTGTCTCAGAAAAAAAAAATGCTGAGGATGTGACTCAGTGGTTAAGTACCCCTGGGTTCAATCAAAACAAAACAAAGAAACAAAATACCCAAAACACATGAGTAAAGTATCATGGTTCCCGAGTTGAGATAATGGGACAAGAATCAAACCACCATGGCCATGCAAAGAAAGGAGGAAATGCTGTGGGTGAGGCATCTGTCATCTGTTTCCATTGGGGAGCGCAGATTTTCTCAGTTCTGAGTTGCATTATTTTTTCACATTTTACTAGCACTGAAACTGGTATGCATCTTACCACCAATTATACATGTAAAATAATGTTGCTCCCCTCTACCTCCAAAAACTTGTTATTAAATTTGTGGTGTCCCTACAATGGCTGACATTGGGCACTTAATAAAATAGGAATGGATGGCATCTTAAATCAGGTAGGCTATCTGGACTTGTATTTCTTCCCTTGTTAGCACACTACAGCTTAGCTCCCAGAATTGGTCAGAGATATGGGAAATGACAGTCAGGAATGTGCAGGAAGCTAATTCTGAACATAGAAACTCCCTAGGTATAGCAAAGTAACTTTGATGCTGGAAATCACTGCTGGGGTCAAGCCACTAACAAGATAGGGTAGGGAGAGCTCCACAGAGACAGTTACTAAACAGATGTGAAGTAGCTTAGAAATCTCTTGCTCCTAGGGTAGAAAGGATAGCTAGTCTAAAGACATAAAGAGAAACTCACTAGAGGAGAAAACTCATGAGAAGAAATTTCTGAGGAGCAAATATGCTACTCTCAATGGGCTCCAGGAAAGTGAAATAATGCCAGAAATAATATAGATTTAGAAATGTCACACCACTACTTCCCAGCCACAACAGATCACTAGGCCTACAACAGTACTAAGTATATTTCAGAAAGGAGACATAGGCTCAGTCACAAATCTGTTTAATATAGTTGTTGCTTTTGTATCCATTTATAGATTGATGTACCGCCACCTTTGACCTAATTAAAACTTCCCCAACCATGTGATTGAGATAGCCTACTTGTTCCTCATCTCACTGACACCAAACCCAACTCATTCCAAGCTGCTGACTACAATAAAACCTAGCAGTTGGCATGGGAATCATATTCCCTGTTCACTAGCATTTCCTTTAAACGAGTCAGTCCCCAATCCCCAAGGGATAGTAACCAGGAACATTAATGAAAGCACAGTCCTCTCCCCCTCACTCTCTCTCCTTTCTCCTCACCATTGTTTCATTCTCTTCTACCTCCAGACTTCTTGCTGGACTCCCATCAGCATGTCCAACCTCTCTGGGAACTGAGAATAATAAATAATTTCTTCTGTTTCATGCATTTCACCTCCTCATTGTCTCACATCACACGCGCGCACGCACACACACACACGCACACGCACACAGTCTCAAACCTTCCTTTCCTCTTATCAGGCTCTTCTAGAATGTGACTGTCCTGGCTTATGGTCACTCTCAACAGAGACCTCAAGACCAAATTAGAAACCCATCATAATAGCCTCACTTCCGTCGATGATTCAGCCTGAGCAACAGACGTGAACTCTACTTCCTTTTGTTCGTTATATAGCTCTTATCCAACACTCCCACTATACAAGCTTTGTTGTCTTTAGAATGGCTAGACTAAATCCCAAAAGAATACATTTTTTATTCTAATTTATTGTAACTGGAACTACAAATGTGCTACTTATGTGTCTTTGGACCATTCATGTCACTTTTGGACTTCCTCCTCTATAACATGTAATATTTACTAGTTGCTCTCATGGACTTGAAGCACTGTGATTTTTACCATAGTTATTGCTGGGCTCTTATCTAAACTGGAAGTAATTAAGCAGCTTCTTACTGATGGTGAGATATGCTGGGGCCTTCTGTTTCCTGGCTTTCTCCATTTCAGCAACCAATAGGAGAGAGTGGGGGAAATGGCATCTATACATTGTCTATATTCATCTGATACATAACAAGCAACCACAAAACTTCGTAAGTACACAAAATCCAGCATGTATTTAGCTCACATCTGGAGTTGGTGAGTGGGGACTGACCCCTGCCTGATTCTTGCTGGGGCAGCTCATCCCAAGTAGCTCTGCCTTTCATAAACCTATTTTTCTCCTTGTGATCAGAAGGCTCATCTGAGCATGTTCTTCAGGCACTGGTAAAGTCTTCTGGCAAGATCCATTGTGAAAGTGTTTTTCTAGCCTTCAATCACAAAGCCAGCCATGTGGTCAACCCAGAAATTGAGATGCATAAAAACACCCTCTGCCCTCTGGGTTGAAGGGGGATGCCAACTGCCTTATTCCTAAACAGTACTTGTTCCCAAGGTGTGATCACCAGGAGATGCCATGTTCTGATTCCCATCTGATTCTGTCCTACTGGACTGCTGTAGCTCAGTTTTTTATTTCAATTTTAGTGACTAACCATGTATTTGTCTGCCAGGGGCAGGGAAAGTGAACTCATATTTTCTAAGCCTTTACTATGAGTCAGATCCTGAACTATATATGTTATTACAACCAGCTATGTATATCCAGCCACACCTTTTTTTTTTTTTAATTTTAATTTTTATTTATTTTTCTCAAAAGTTGCATTTAAATACATGTTATCAAACATAACAGGAAAAAAACAAATTTTCAGAAGCTGTACACACTATTCACTGAAAATATTTGTTGAGGCAAATAGAAAAAAAAATTATTACAATCATAATTTTTCTAACTTTGCACAAAATTATAAGCAGATT
>PVHX01021846.1:0-28908 GCA_004024805.1 Geosciurus inauris
AATCAATGATAAAATAAAAAATAGAAGCTACTGCATCACCTGGAGACTGAATAATACATTATCGAATTGTGCATGGATAACAGAAGACATCAGGAAGGAGATAAAAAAATTCTTAGAGGTAAATGAGAGCTCTGATACAACATATCAAATTCTCTGGGACACTATGAAGGCTGTGTTAACAGAAAAGTTCAGTGCATTGAGCTCATTTATTAAAACAAGAAAAACTCAACAAATAAATGACCTGACATTGTATCTCAAAGCTCTAGAAAAAGAAGAACAAACAAACACCAAAAGAAGTAGAAGACAGGAAATAATTAAAATCAGGGCTGAAAGCAATGAAATTGAAACAAAAGAAACAATTCAAAAAACTGGCAAAACAAAAAGCGGGTTCTTTGTGGAAAAAAGTACATGTATGTATGTGTTTTTATGTTTGTGACTTACATATGCATTTGTATGTAAGTATGGATAAAGATAGTCCAGAATATATTAATAAAATATTTTACATCTACTATAATCAGAAATAACAAAACATTTCTATTTTTTAAATAAATACATGAACTTATTTTGACTTTAAGATATTGATTTTAGTGGAAAAACATTCAGAAGTTTATGCAAACAAAATAATAAAGTTAATTTTCATTAAAATCATGTGAAAAGCAACCATCAGTACTATTTTTCAACAGAGGATTTAGAGGTTTTAAGATATTAAAAGGAAAATAATTGGTTAAAATTTAGAAAAGAAATAGAACTACTTTTGTGTACTTATAAAAAACAAGAGACTTAATACCTATGAACTACTAGAACTAATAAGAAAATGTAGTAAAGGAAATGAATATAAACTAAATATATAGCTTGTCTCTTCACTAGAAAAGAAATTCACTCTTAGCATCAATAAAACCATAAAATATTAAAGAATAAACTTAATAAGAAAAGCATAGGAATAAAATTATAGAATGTTATCACATGATCGAAAACAAGAACTGAACAAATACAGTATTATGTTGTTAAATGGAAGACAACATTCTAAAATATTTATCCTTCCAAATTAGGCTATATACTAATGATAATCCTAATCAAAATCCAGTGATAAAATTTTTTGAGCTGGAGAAAATGAAAAGTTCATTTTGAAAAGTAATTACATGAGAATAGCCAAGAAACCTTGAAAAAGAAAAGATTTATAAGTCTTATCAAAGTAGTATAGCACTAGGAGGGTGCAGTGGCACACACCTGTAATCACAGCCTTTGGGAGGCTGAGACTGGAGAATTGTGAATTCAGAGTCAGCCTCAGCAACAGCAAGGCACTGAGCAATTCAGTGAGACCCTGTCTCTACATAAAACACAAAATAGGGCTGGGGATGTGCCACAGTATCGAGTACCCCTGAGTTCAATCCCTGGTACCAAAAAAAAAAAGTATTATAGCACTGGACTGAAATAATGAGTAGAAAATAATTGAAAAGAGAGTTCATAAACAGGTATAAATATATGTGGAAGTAAAATACATAGCATATATAGTGTTTCAATTCAGTTTCAAAAAAAGTACTAACAAAACAGTGTAAGCAAAAGTGGCTATAGCCATTTGGAAAAAAAATGATGTTACCTACATGGCCCTGTATACAAATAAATTCTAGTAATAGAAAAAAAAATGAAGGTTCTAAGTTGAATACAAAAATAAGTATTATCTAAGGGAAGAAAATAGTTTGTAATACATTAACATTTGTAATTCACTAAGAGTAATTACATTGATGAGAAAAACATCAACACCCAATAAAAATCACAAAGAACATGAATAGGCAACTCACCAAAGAGGAAATGTAAATCACAGATAAATATGTGAAAATAAACTCCCCAGGGTATAGTCATAAAACCACAACATTGAAATGGCTTTAACTTGTAGGACTGGAACAGATTGACAAGAGCACTAACATCCAGTGCTAATGAGTATGCTGGGAAACCACTGCTCTCACACACTGATAATGGGAACAGGAATTGCTACAATCTCTTATGAAAACTGTCTGGCAAAAGGAATTAAAATTTTAAATGTGAACCATAAAAGAAAAATTCATGATTTACATTTGATCACTGCTAAAAGCTTCTGTTGTTTCAAAGAAACTGTTAAAAAATAAAAATACAAATCACAGACAATGTAAAACATTTACAAATTGCATATTTGATAAAAGAAATAAAGAACTTATATCCCAGAAATAACAAAACTCATTAATTTGTTAAAAATGCACAAAAGATGTGAACAGGCACTTCAACAAACAAGACATATGCATCAATAAGCACATGAAGAGATGCTTAATCTCATTAATCATAAAGGGGGAAATGCTAGTTAATAAAAATCACAAGAACATACCATTACACTAAAGAACTATTAAAATTCAAAGACAGTCAATAACAACTGTGAGCAGGATGTGGAGAATCTAGAACTAATACATACCACTGGCACTTTGGAAAACAGCCTAAAGATTTCTTATAAAGTTAAAAGTTTTGTGAAGTGTACAAGATAGGGATTTAATTTCCTTTTGCTACATATGGATTTCCAAAACTCAACACTAAATGGATCAAGGACCTAGGCATTAGACAAGAGACCCTTAACCTACTAGAAGAAAAAATAGGCCCAACTCTCCATCATGTTCACTTAGGAACTAAATTCCTCAACAAGGCTCCTAAAGTGCAAGAAGTAAAGTCAACAATCAACAAATGAGATGGAATCAAACTAAAATTCTCCTTTACAGCAAAGGAAACAATCAAGAATGTAGAGAGAGAATCTACAGAATAGGAGAAAATCCTTGCCACCTACACCTCAGATAGAACATGAATCTCCAGGATATATAAAGAACTCAAAAAACTTAACACCAAAAAAACAAATAACTCAGTCAATTAATGGGCAACAGAACTGAATGCACTTCACAGAAGAAATACAGTCAACAAATATATGAAAAAAATGTTCAACATCTCTAGCAATTAGGGAAATGCAAATTAAAACTACACTGACATTCCATCTTACTCCAGTCAGAATGGCAAGTATCAAGAATACAAGTAACAATAAATGTTGGTGAGGATGTGGGGAAAAAGTTTCACTCATACATTGCTGGTGGGAATGCAAATTGGTGCAACCACTATGGAAAGCAGTATGGAGATACCTCAGAAAACTTGGAATGGAACCACCATTTGACCCAGTTACCCCACTCCTTGGTTTATATCCAAAGAACTTAAAATCATCACATTACTGTAACACAGCTACATCAATGTTTATAGCACCTCAATTCACAATAGATGAACCATGGAAATCAGCCTAGGTGCCCTTCAACAGTTGAATTTAAAAAGAAAATGTGGTAGATATACACAATGGAATACTACTCAGCCATAAAGAGAAATGAAATTATGGCATTTACTGGTAAATGGATGGAACTTGAGACTATCATGCCGATGAAATAAGCCGATCCTAAAAAACCAAAAGCCAAATGTTCTCTCTGATATGCAAGTGCTAACTCAGAATAAGGGGCAGGGAAGCTACAGAAGAATAGAAGTACTATGGATTAGACAAAAGGGAATGAAGGGAAGGAAGGAGGAATGGGAATAGGAAAGATAATAGAATGAACTGGATGTCTCTGTCCTATGTGCGTATATGATTACACAACCAATGTAATTCTACATCATGTACAACCAGAAGAATGAGCAATTATACTCCATATATGTATAATATGTCAGAATACATTCTACTGTCATGTATAACCAGTAAAAACAATTTTTTTAAAAAGTTAAAAAGTAACAACATAAAACCAAGCAATCCTACTCCTAGGTATTACACAAGAGAAATGAATACATGCCAGCACAAAAATCTGAGAAAAAATGTTTATAGTGCCTTTAATCATAATCACTAAAAACTAGATACAAACTATGTGCCTATCAGCAGGTTAAATGGTAAACAAATTGTAGAATATCCATAAAATGAAATATTACTCAGTAAAAAAGAGGAATGAAATCTTGATCTATGTAACAAATAAATGAACCTCAGAAAACATCATGCTAAATGAAAAAAATCAGACACACATGACCATCACTTTTTTATTCCATTTACATAACATTTAGGAACACATGTTAGTTCAGATGCAGCAAAGAACTGGGAATGAGAAGAGGAGACTGCAAAGGGAAACAAGAAAATATTTTAGGATAACAGATCTATATCTTTACGGTGGTGGGTTACATAGCTATATAGGATATACATTTGTCAAAATTGATTTTTGCTGCATGTGAATTACGTCTCAGTAAATCTGACTTTATAAAATTTTAAAATACCCATTTTTGAATCAAACATCCCACTGTGAGAAATTTACAAAAATAAGTGTACATAGATGTGTGAAAAGAAAGGAAGAGAAAGTAATGTACTAACGTATATTAATAAGGAGATGGTTAAATAAATTGTTATACTCAACACTGTAGAACATAATGCAAATCATTAAAAAGAATGAGCTAGCTGGATGTGGCAGTGCATGCTTGTAATCCCAGAAACTCAGGAGGCTGATGCAGTAGTATTGCAAGTTTGAGATCAGCCTATGCAACTCAGCAATAACTTGTCTCAAAATATTATAAAAAAGGGCTGTGGGTATAGCTCATTTACAGAGAAACTCTGGGTCCAAACCCCAGTACTGCCAAAAAAAAAGGGAGGGATTAGAACTATATGAATTGACCTAGAGGGATGCCTATGATAAGCTATGACATATGTGGGGGAAAAAATTATAAAATAATGGCTATATTTGGATCCCTTTTTCACTAAGATGAATTTTTAATCATTATATGCAAACATAATATAAGGTATTAAAATAAAGTATGAATGCATAAACATCAAAAAATGTTTCTACTTTTAGAAGTAGAAACTGAGGAGTCTAGGAAAAGAAATTGTTTTACTTTTCCTTTTTATTTCTGATTGTTCAACTACTAAAACTAAATATTTATGACTTTTATAATTTTAAAACATTTGATAAAGTAAAAAACATTAAGATCCAATGTATGCTATTTAACCATCAAAAACTATCCATATGGAATAATTTAAATTTTGAAACTGTATTTATATTTTAAATATATACATACACGTATCACTTATGAGGAGAATACGTTCTGAGAAGTGAATCAGGCAATTTCACATTGAACAAACACCAGAGTATACTTCGATAAATCTAGATAGTACAGCCTACTATACCTCAGCCATATGGTATAGCTACCATCATATATGTGACCCATCATTGACTGAAATGTTATTATGTGGTACATGATTGTATATAATTTAAATATATAATAAATTAGTTATCCTTTAATAAACAGGTTATAGTATACTGAAATTGAAAGACATAAAGTATACCAGTTAATCTCTAAGTAATGGGATTTGGGATGATTTATACTTTTTGGATTTATGCAATGAATTTACATAACTTTAAATATAAAACAAGTAAACCACTAAATACAAATATTATTTAAAAATACACTTAGCATAATAAGAAAGAATATCACATGGCTTCAGAGCATTTTCAAAGAATTTTACAATGGGGAATATTCAACACAGATTTTAATTATTAAAGTAGATATATAACATAATATTTCAATTATATTTTACATATATAAAATACATATACACTTATTCTTCAGTATTCATTCATGAGAAATTGGGTTTCAGGATATCCTATAGATACCAAAATCCATAGACACCCAAAACCCTTATATAAAATGGAATAATATTTTCCTATAGCCTACATACAAACTCCTAAATGCTTTAAATCATCTCATATTATTTATTGCTGTGATTCAAGTGTCCCCCAGAATGACAATATTGGAAAGTAGTAGAATCTTTATAAGTGGGATCTTGTGGGAGGTTCTTAGGCCATGGGGTGAGGGACCTGCCTTCAGAAAGGATTAATAGGTAGTTCTTGTGAGAAGAATATTATAAAGGGAGCAAGCGTGGCCCACTCATCTCTCCCCCTCCCCCTAGCCTCCTAACTTGATATGCGTAATCTTATTGTTTTGCATATGCTCCTGCCATTGTTGTCTACCATGAGGTCACTCAGCCAAGGGGCAGCCCTTACCACTGAGCTTGCAAAATTCCATTTGGACTTTAAGCAAATAAGGTTCTTTTAAGTACCTTGTGTTAGGTATATTGTTATAGTAACTGAAAGCTGACTAATACATTTATAATGCCTGATAGATCACAAGCCTTATGTAAATAATTATTACATTATATTGTTTCCAGAACAATGACAAGAAAAATCTGCAACTGCTCAATACAGACAAAATTTTTTAAAAAAATATTTTCAGTTCATAGTTGATTAAATCTGCGAATATGGAATCTATGGTTACAAAGGACTGAATGTCATTTGTTATCTCTAGATTTAGAGCATTTTAAAAGTTGTCATCAATAAGCATGCATTACTTTCATGAATGGGGAGAAGTTAAATTTCTAAGAGAAAGACACTTCTCAGATAAATTCAGTGACATCTATACTTCGGGAGAATTTTTTCCTATAACAAAGAGAAAGGGAGCAGGAAGATCATTTGCCTTGTGAAATCAATCTCATGCTTATAATTCTACAGGTTTAATTAAATATTTAGTAGAGAAGAGTTTGGATGACAGAATTCCTTTCAGTTTTCATTTCCTTTCAGCTCTTAGTTATGAGAAAAGAAGGTAAAGAAACAAATTATCAAGATAAAGAAGAATGAGGATGTCAGGGCCAGTGACATACAGATAATAACTGCTTGGCCTAGAGAAGATAAGCCAAGATACAAAAGTAAGCAGACTTGCTGGGGCTTGGCCTGATGGCAGGGGCACAACTGACCTGGAAATAGCATTAGGATGTCTGAAGAGGAAGTACCCAAATATTAACATTATGAGTGGTGGCAGGAAGTTGTGGTATACAGTAAGCACTTAGTAAATACTGTTGCAAATTAAATGCAGTTATTTTGATTACTCATTCCCTAGTCAGGCAGAAAAGGAGCAGCCAAAAAAACTCCTCATTACACAAATAAGCTCCTTCTCCTGATCCCTATAAAGAAACCTTTATCCTCTCAAACCTGCAAATCACTGTTTTGGATAATGATCCTGAAAATTCATGTATGTTTAACCAGACTTTAAAATGAACTCTTTAATTTTTATTCAAGAATTGTGAAATCAGAACCATAATCAGGAATTAAGAGAGGCTGAATATATGTATACATTACTTCAAAAGCACAAATTCCCATCAATAGTTATAGTTAGGATGATTACTATTTTGAGTACTTATAAAGAATGTGTTAATACAAAGATTTCATTTGTTAAGTTACTTGTAAAATATAGAGGGTGTGATGGTTAGTTTTATGTGTCATTTTGACTGGATTAAGAAGTAGCTAGAGAACCCATAAAGGTATGTTTCTGAGGGCGTTTCCAGAGGAGACTGGCATGTAAGTCTGACTGGACTGAGTGGGGAAGGTCTGCCCTCAGTGTGGGCAGGCACCATTTAATTAGATAGGGGCCTAAAGAGAATAAAGATGGCAGAGAAAGGCAATTTCAGTTCTCTTTCTTTGTTGGAGCTGGCATATTCCTCTTGGATATCAAAGCTGCCCTTGGATATCAAAGCTCCAGATTGTCCAACCACTGAACTTCAGGACTTACACCAATAGTTTCCAGGGTTCTCAGATCTTCGACCTCAGACAAAATTATAATACTGGCTTCCTTGGTCCTGAGGCTTTCAGAATTGTACGGAACCATGCTACATATCCCACAGCTTCCAGTTTGCATGGCCTATTCTGGAATATCTTTACCTCCAGAATAACTTGAGAACCAGTTTTCCTAACAAATCCATACATACACAGAGACACACATATACATAGATACATACACACATACATATGTATGCATATGTGTATACATATATGTGTATTTATGGATATACATACACATATAGAGAGATATTTATATATGTTTATATATGTATACATAGTTTACAATAGACAAACAGTCTCTTATTGGTTTCCGTGTGCTAATTACAAATTTTTCATATTAAAGGTTTTTTACATTGCAAGTTCAAAATCACAGTTTAGAATATATATATATACACATATGAAACAAGCTCTAGTCCTGTAGAAAAATTTTCTATGGTACTTTACTTCATCTCTCTCTATAAAATGTTGATAAACATGCAAATAATGCTACAGACTAATCACTATTCAAGGTTGTTTTAAAAATTATTTTATTTTATTTGATAAAGTTGGCAGTAAATGCCATGGGGGAAAAATCCTGATTTTAAAACCTCTGCTATCCTGGGGTTTTGGTTTTGCTACACATCCAATCATACCCACCTGCTTCACATGGATAGACAAATATACTTTCTGTCCTTGTCCCCTCACATGAATGTAAGATGTGATGTTACTATATGAAGGGGCTTTAAAATGGCTTTCAGTGACCTAAAAGAAAATTTGCAAATGGGAGACATGAGACTGCTCCAAGCATATGGGATAGAGTGGAATAAATAGAGAATATTTAATGATACAGTTTGGGCAGATAAGTTTATAGTAGATGCATTTAAATAGAGAAATGAGTAAAATATAGAGGCAGATGGATCTCCCAGGATCTCAAAAACAACAATAAGTGCACTTACTGTACTAAGAGTCAATTAGAGAATGAAAGTGATCTTTTTCAAACCACTAGCAAAATTAATTTTGAAACATAACAGGCATTGACAAATTATTTTACACTTGTGCCAATTGCCAATAATGGCATAAACAGTGAAAATGAAGAAAAGAGCTCTTAGTTTGGGATGATCACGAAAGATGCTACAGAGAAAGAATTCAAGTCAAAAATAGTTTTTGTCCTTGGTTGGCTACTGCAGCTTTATGCATGCCTAGAAATAGTTCCCTGAGCATTATGTTTTGTGCAAACTCAAAGAACAGTTTTTGTGCCACTGAGAGACCTTTTGTTTAACTGAAGTTAACAGAATTGGCCACAATTGCACAACAGGTAAGTGCAATCTCTTATTCAACTAATATGCTAGTTACACAAGAAAGCCAACCACAGGAATGTCACTTTAGTTGAGAGTCTAATGACTGAAGGAAGGCACAAAACCAAATATGGCAACCAATCACAAGATAAAATAAAATATGTTTTGAGCTGGACATGGTGGCGCATGCCTGTAATCCCCGCACTTTGGGAGGCTGACACAGGAGAATCGTGAATTCAAAGGCAGCCTCAGCAATGACGAGGCCTAAGCAACTCAGTGAGACCCTGTCTCTACATAAAACACAAAATAGGGCTGGGGATGTGGCTTAGTGGTTGAGTACCCCTGAGTTCAATCCTTGGTACCAAAAATAAATAATAAATAAAATAAAATATGTCTTGAATGATGCCATCCATTTATACTAACTGGTTTCAAGCTGCTTGGCTACAGAAGGCTAACTACATAACTTCACAGAAAAAATGTATTTTTAAAAAACTCATTTCATGGTAATTCACTACAATGCTTTACATATTATCCAGAATACTAAAGAATATGATATTCCTTGCTATCCAGGAATATCATTTCTAATTTTCCTAGAAAATTTATTTCCCTTTAAGGCTGACTTAACTTTTATCTTTTCTCTTTGATTATAGTACAGGCATCCCTCAGAAAAAATTCAATGTACACCTTCAAAGGAGGAAGAGAGGGAGGAGACAAATAATTTAATCTGTAAGTTATGTAAAATGTCAAATTATCCCATAAAAAGTAGTCTTCAAGCAAATTTACTCATTATGTATGTAACATTTTCAAAAAATTTATAGAGCATTACTATATTAAGAATCATGATAGCATGAAGAAGTGTGTAACATCTGATCCTTGCTCTTTCTTAAAGGCTGTGACCCAATTCTCCCTTTCATTAGTCACTCCTTTAACAACATGCATGAGACAACACTCTCATACTCAGGGATCTACAGGACAAGCATACCTACCCACACCATCAAGTCAGTGTGAAAAGTGCACAAAAGACTCATAGCCATTTAAAATAGTTCCAGTAGTTCCATCACCTTCCGGCAACCTTACAGTTTATTTCAAAAACCCCCTAAACTAGGTGAGGCTAACATTATTTTCAAAACTAGTAAATTATTCACATGAGAACATTAAGACAAGTCTAAAACCATGCAGAAACACATAAAAACAATCTACTTTTCTAAAAATATGATGTAAAAAGAAATATTTCAATAAGATAAAGTTTTGGAGTTTTTTTATTAGTGTCTATTAACTAGGCTATCAGTAAGGACTATAGAATTGTCTCCTTTGTGTAAGTGGTTAGAGGACTTTCAAAGCTAGAATATCACTTGCCCTTATCTGTTTAAAAGGAATTATTAGTTAAAATGTAGAACTGAAGACACACCTCTGACCTCAGCAGCTGAGAATCATGTCAGCTGAAGGTGGAATACCTAACAGTGAGGACTTGTTTATGAGGTGGAGAACATGCTTTTAACCATCTGACATTGCAAACACATTATTTAATTTTTTACTATATTGGAATCTTGGTTGGCCCATTTTAAAATAAAGAATATACCTCAAACTGACCAGGAAACAGTTATGCACTTCTCCTCATATATATGAAATTCTGTAAATACCTGGGGGTGGGGTGGAGAAGGGTTTAAAAAAGTTATGTTTTCTGAGATTTTAGTGGCCAAGTTTCCTCATCATATTCCCATATAAATACTTTCATTGCAAATATTTCACACATTATGCCAGACTTACACAAAATAAGTGGAATATCACCAAGTAGAAATCATAAAGTAGGTGTTCTGAATGTGTTGGTAAGGAAAGTCACTTCATTTGAGAGGTCCCTGCCCCTGCAACTTCACCCTCCTTACCAATATACATTCATCACCGAAAAGGGAAATATTTACAAAACTTAGTTTAGTTATGTTTAAATATTATGTTTAGCTGTCTGGAGACCATGTTCTCAAGATTTATACAAGAAATCAAGGATTAAACTTCATAACAATTAGAAAACCACACTGTGTAAAATCAAAGACTTAGTTAAAGGACATTAAAATAGTTTTACCATTGGTGCTACACTGAAATGACTCCATGTCTTCCCAACACCTGGAACCAAAACCTTTTGAACTTTCATGTAAACAAACCAGGGCACACCAAATACTCTGTCTGCTGCAAGGTACCACTCTGCACAGGCATTTGGGTGAAAAATGTGGAAAAATCCTGAGGACTCTTTGAAGCAGCTTGGGAGAAGTAAGAGCAGGAAAGAGGCTCTTCTCTAGGGTAAGTTTGTTTAGTAGAAAGTAAGCAAGTTGTCAGGGTAAAAGTTGACAATGTTGATTCCAACAGTTTGAATTGTGAATAAACATCCAAAGGGATTATGTTACTGAGAATTAGAAAAGATTCCATTGAACTCAATAGAACACTTGTGTTTTCAAAGATAATATGCCTTCAAGCTATACTCTAGATCCACAGTTTAGGGTTAGAATTACCCTAAGCTCTTTATATGTCACATTAAAGAACACAGGGTATGACCCCTCTAATACATGTCAAAAAATATTAAAATGAGGGTGGAATAAAATGTGTCATTTCCAATCACTAAATTGGAGAATAGTAAATATATGTACATGTATACATGTGAGGTAGGGTAAAGAAACTTGGAGAAAAATCTATGCTCTTCCCAAACATCTAAACTTAAACTCAGTTTCACTAACCAACTTAGGGAAATACATGCATTGGCCATAAATCACTTTTAAGTTTGCCCTCCTTAATGACCTATCGAAGAGCAAAAAATAGGGCCTATACTTATGAGATCCATAATCCTCTTCTCTGCTCACCAAAGCCACATTTAAATCTGGCTTTCATCTCATGCTGTTGGGTTTTCCACCAGGTACAAGATGAAAAGTTGGAAGAGTCTTGTGCTTTTTCAAAAGCAAAACAATTTGGTTGCCACTCAGCAATTCCTGGTGAAATGCCAGGAAGCCTGTAAAAACAGTTAAAATTTTCCTAACTTAGAGTTCACAAATCAAATTCAGTGTGAATGTTCATAGCCTATCAGACATTCTATTTTTGTTTTGTTTTAAAACAAGGCAAAAAATATGATTTTGACCTGTTAAAGTGTATTCAGATCAATATGTAGATCTGCCTTGCATGTTCTCAAAAAAAAAAAATGGAGGTAACTTGGACTGCTCTTCTTAGTTCATCTCAAATCCTAAATGATTCTCACACTCAAGTCTGTTACTAAAGTCTTCTCCAAAGCCTAATAAAGACATGCAACTAATATGTTCTTTACCAGCAAAGTTTGCAGACAACCCTGCTGAAAGTTGAAAGTTGTTTCTCCTTGCAACTCTGATACATATGTACTTCCCTCCTAGCACTAAGAAGTAAGGGAATATGACTCAGTCTCATAGCCTCTTCACTCTTAAAAAGAAAATCAAATTCCCAAAATATTTTCAAACACTATCAGGAATAGAACATTCCCAGCTCTGCCTAAAGATTATTATCTCTTTAACATTTCATCTTTATATTCACTGGGTTCACAGAAAGGGCATGCACAGAAAGAGGAAAATAACTGCTTCTTAAAAGACACCAAATTTAGTAATTCTCTCAAATCTACTGGCACACATCTAGAAAGTCATATTTTTATAAGGCTTCAAGGTTGTCATTGGTTCTGTCTTTTGAGAAAACACATGCTGAATCGTCCATAACTTCAAGCCAAAATACATCTGAAAACTACAAGAACTATTTGTTTTAGAAAGACAAGAGTCACCACAATTAAAAATGTGATATAGTGGGTGGAGACAGATGTGGGCTCATCTGAATCCCACACTAGTATCCCCCAAGCATCAACTTGCTAAGTGATGAAGATCATCAATATATAATGCTCTAAGATTCTAGCTGATTCCAGTAGCCTTACCTGTTAATATGAGATTACTGTAAGTATTGGAGAATTGCTCCTTTAGAAGAACCAGATGCATCTGAGTTGCCTTCTCTCTTTGGAGCTCTAGCATAATATCAGGGTGCTGGGCAATTTTGCAGCCTTTCTGTTTATCCAAAGCAACATCACTTCGAACAATGTCTACAAAAAGAAAGAAAGAAGGCTGGCAGCAAAAGCAAAATCTAAAATAAAACAAATATATATACACACACACATCAAAGTCTTATTTCACCCCAAAATGACCCAATTTATAAGCTACAAGTGTTTTCATCAAACTAAAGAAATGCAGAAGTACTGACCCTACAGGGTCTTCAACTCCATAACACACCCTCAAAGTTCCTCTGGTTATTTCCAAATTATTTGGAGATTTCTGTTTCTTGGCTCTCTCTGACCTCATTAAAGAGTCTACTCAGATATTCTCCTCCAAGACTTATTTATCTCCAGGGACCTTTTCTTAATATCCCTTCCCATTTTTTCATGGGGAATAATAATACAACTTTGAATTATAGTGACTATGAAGGTCATTTCCTCCACCTCATGCTGTAGTACCAGGTGATAACTCCAGCATGTACATCCTGGATAAAGGCCCTACTTTCAAACTCATCTCTCAGCCAGACAACTTAGTCCAAGTCAAGGCTACCATTCAATTGGTTACCCAATCAGGGTTTCTCCAGCTATTTTTCATGTACCTCTGGGAAAAAAAATAGCTTCATTCTTACTCAGCAATTATTCTTTCAATCCAGAAAGATTTTGTGGGTGACTGAAGTGAGCAAGAGGAGGTCTAGAGTCACTTTGCAGATCAATTTCCCCAATTATTTTCCCATTAATGACAAATTATACTTCACTATGATTTTTTTCACTCAAAGCAAATATACTCCCCAGAAAACAGACTTTCTCAGAAAGAAATAAATAGAATGCTTCCCAAATAGCGTAAAAATTCTATGTCCATCTGATAGAGCACTAATCTCCAGGATATATAAAGAACTCAAAAAACTTAACACCAAAAAAACAAACAACCCAATCAATAAATGGGCCAAGGAGCTGAACAGAAACTTCACAGAAGATATACAATAGATCAACAGACATGTGAAAAAATGTTCAGCATCTCTAGCAATTAGAGAAATGCAAATCAAAACTACCCTAAGATTTTATCTCACGCCAGTCAGAATGGCAATTATCAAGAATACAAACAACAATAAGTGTTGGTGAGGTTATGGGGGAGAAGGCATGTTCATCCATTGCTGGTGGGACTGCAAATTGGAACCACCAATCTTGAAAGCAGTATGGAGATTCCTTAGAAAAACTGGGAATGGAACCACCATTTGACCCAGCTATCCCACTCCTCGGACTATATCCAAAGGACTTAAAAACAGCATACTGCAGTGACGCAGCCACTTCAATGTTTATGGAAGCTCAATTCACAATAGCTAAACTGTGGAACCAACCTAGATGCCCTTCAATAGATGAATGGATAAAGGAACTGTGGTATATATACACAATGGAATATTACTCAACAATAAAAGAGAATAAAATATGGCATTTGTAGGTAATTGGATAGAGTTGGAGAAGATTATGCTAAGCAAAGTAAGCCAATCTTAAAAAACCAAATGCCAAATGTTCTGTCTGATAAGTGAATGCTGATCGATAATGTGAGGGAGGACATGGGAAAAATGGAGGAACTTTGGTCACAGGAATGGGAGTAGGGAGGGGGCAGGGGGACAGAAAAGATGGTGGAATGTGATGGACATCATAGCCCTAGCTTTATGTATGACTGCATGTACGTTGTGATTCTACATCACATACAACCAGAGAAATGAAAAGTTGTGCTCCATCTGCGTACAATGAATCAAAATGCACGCTGTTATCATGTATACCTAAGTAGAATAAATAAATAAATAAAATTAATTTTTAAAAATTCTATATGTCCTCTTTCCTGGAAGTTATTTGTTCATTTTTATAAATTAAAACATAATTCAACTGATTTTCATAGGAATAAATAATATTGCCAGCAGCAATCTGGATGGCAACTCTAGAAACTTTCAAGTTTTGCATTGCTAACTATAGGAGAAAGCTTAAGAAAAACATATTAATACTCTGCCATCATTGACAACGCCTTTGGAAGGGAAAAAAACTAATGTCCATGTTAAGAGGATGAACTGGAAAGAGTTGGCTCAAGTAATGCTCAAGAACCATTAAGAGAAAATAAGATATCCATGAATATTTTTCTAGACAAACAGTGCTTTCAGAATCCTATATGGAAGGTCCAAATATAACTACAAATTTATGACAACAAGAGTTAGGATGTGTGGCACACAAAGACTAGTAAAATGTGGAAATGGTTCTCACTAATACATGCTAGTTTTTTTAAATAACCAGTAGAAGGCAAGAGAAATAGTATATTTAGATTATACTTTATAAAATATTTTAATTAGATTGTCTCATGGAATCCTTCCAAAAATATTATGAAAGTATGTGATAGACATTGTTGATTGTCTGACCCAAACTATAAACACAATCCCTTCTTCCTTGCATCCTCTAGTCTAGACACTGAAAAGCACAGTGTACAATCTGTTAGTTTTCCTTGAAATACAGTGTGCCTATGCTACATGGTTCTGGCCAATGAATTACATAAAGACATCTTAAAGAGGAACCTCCCTTGCCAAATTAAAAGTCAGAGCCTCACATGAAACATAAACAAGAGGACCAGGGTTATACTCGCCATTTTGCAGCCATGAATCAAGAAGCTAGAACCCAAAAAACTATATGCAAAGGATGTTGTTATGGTTTAGATGTGAGGTGTCCCCCAAAAGCTCATGTATAAGACAATACAAAATGTTTAGAGGTTAAATGATTGGGTTATGAGAGCCTTAACCAAATCAGTAAATTAATCCTCTGATAGTGATTAACTGAGTGGAATCTGTAGGCATGTAGGGTGGTTGAAGGTGGGTTACTGGAGGCATGCCTTTAGGGATATATATTTTGTCTTTGTTGAGCAGAACCTTCTTTCTGCTTTCTGATCATGTCCTGAGCTGCTTTTCTCCACCACACTCTTCTGCCATGATTTTCTAGTCTCACCTCAAGCCCCCAAAAATGGAGCCATTGTCTTTGGACTGAGACTTCTGACAATGTGAGTTTCAAAATAAACTTTCTCTTAAAATTGTTTTCATCAGGTTCATTGGTTATAGCAGCCCAAAAAAAGAAGAAGAAAAGAAAAGAAACTGATTAAAACAGATGTTGAACAGGAAAATTAAAAATGCCTAAAGTTGGGGCTGTAATTGTAGCTCAGTGGTAGACAGTCCTTGTCTAGCACTTGTGAAGCACTGAGTTCAACCCTCAGCACCATATAAAAATAAATAAAGTAAAGGCACTGTGTTCATATACAACTAAAACAATATACATTAAAAAAGAGCCTGAAGTCTCTAATGTTTATATTAACTAGACTGTCCATCTCTTGATTTTTTATGTGAGACAAACATTATTCATATAAGCCACTAATAGTTACCTGCTTTGTAAATCCTAACCCATTTTTGTAATCCTGAACAATAAATAATAATAATATCCCTATTTTACATATGAGGAAAGAGACCCAGAAACATTAAAGGAACTTGCTTGCTCAAATTCACACAGCCTGGTCAGTAACCAAATTTAGGAATTCTGAAAGTCCAGTGTTCTTTTAGAAGTAACTCTTTTCTGAAGACCAATAGAGTAGAGGAAAGGGAACAAGAGAGAGGAAAGAGAAGACGGCATAAAGAAGTACTGGGGAATGAAATCTACCAAATTATGCTATATTTATGCATGAGTATACCACAGTGAACCATATATATGATTATGATGCACAAATTAAAGTAAGAACAACAATAGGAGATCAGTAGAGTAGAGCAAGCAGATAGGGGAGGGAGAAGGACAGGGAAAGGGAAAGCACTGAGGAATAAGATTGATCAAATTATGTTATGTGCATGTAAGAATATGGCATTGTAAACCTCACTATTATGTATAATTATAATGCACCAATAAAATTGGAAAAAATAAATTATTCCTTTTAGTTCATGAGCTTAATACTGGAATTATATTAAACAATAAAAGTTCTGAACTAAAGAGAAAAGCTGAATTATATTATTATAAAATCATATCAGATTACCTGGAAAGAAATGTATATGATATTTTATTAGAAAAGGTACAAAACTTGCAATAAAACATACTATAAAGGGTGAAGGAAAACATCAATTATCCTGATGTCTTCTGATAGAAACTTAAGTAGAAAGGAAAAACATCTACTAAACTCTATTTCCTATCTAATAAATGTATTGCTCAGAGCACACAGGAAGCAACAATTGTAACTGATGTCACCATCATTCCAACCAGAATCTTGAAATAAAGTGCCCATATTATCATACTATTAATATTAAGAAAAGAAAATTACTTACAAAGATATATTCTAGGTCTTAGAAAAGTACCTTTCAAAAACATTTGGGAAGAAAATGGACATACTGTATAGATTCTTTATTCAACTTTACCTGTTTGAAATTATATCTATGACTACATAAACACAAAGCAAGAATATTTATCAAAGATGTACATGATCATATATCTGGAGGAAGAGTTAATATCATAGATGAGAGACTCAAAATCCAAAATCATCTTGGCAACCCTGGGATAAAATCCTCAAAATGGAAGGTGAAGACCTGAATACAAAATCCTGCATTTATAGATTTAAGGTGGTGGATTAGAGGAAGGCTATATTTCCAGTTGCTCCATGGCTTCAAATTCAAGCAACAGGAATACTGCTTCTCAGAAAAGTGGATGAAAGAGAAATTTCACTAAAATTCAATATTGGACAGAGTGTGTTAGAGACACAGAAATTCAGGTGCACTGAGTGAATACTAGAGAAGAGTTTCTGGAGCTAAGCTGGTTGCAACAGCGGCTGAGACAGAAGCAGTGGTGCTGGTTCACCACAGAGGGAAGGGAAAACACAGAAACACAATGGACAGATCTGGTATGGAAAAACCTGTAGATCAGAAAAAGAGCCAGAATTTAGCTAATCCAGAGGCTGCACAGCAAACAGGTGTTTGAAAATCCCCCTCTATGTCTCAACTGGCAAGCAAACAGCTAAGGCAGGAGCCATCTTGAACCTGGGAGGTCATAGCAAACATTGCCATATTCTCCCAGCAAGTGCACACCATGTAGCCTTGGGTGTACCCAGGAAAATGTGAGTGAAATAGGCACAGAGAACCCAGGCAGATTCAAGTAAGAGAAATGAAAAACTTGTTTTCCCTCTAAGTTTGGCAGTTCACATGTCCAGCAAAAGAGAGTAGGGAAAATGATAAGGTGGTTGTGAATCTACTCAGGGACTATGTCTAGGAAAGCTGTATTCATGGGCAGCAGAGTATGTGAAGGATTGATTCCCCTGCCCCTCAAGGAGAATTCTTAGGAATTAAGATCTGGATCCCTTAGATTCATATTCCCAGCAAACATCAGAACCCACCTGTTCCTAGGAATGTGTTGCTCTAATCTCTCCAGACCAAATACACCCAACGAAGTCCCTAAATCCAGATTATATCTAAGCCCCAGGCTCCAGAACTCCCCTCACAGAGCTCTGCAACAAACCCACCATGGGAGTGCACCTATCTCATCTCTGTAGACAAAACTTCAATCTACAGTGTTTCCCATTCCATAGTACCTTATACTGGTGAGAGGGAACCTTAGAATTATTTCAACCAGCTTCAGTTTTGGGCTATTCCAGCTGGCAGGCCAGTGAGCAACACAAACAGAAGAAGGGGTTAACAACCACCAGCCTTTGTGTGTTTTCTCTTTCTCCACCCCCACCTCTCTCTCCAGATAGCCCAAGAAATGGAAAACAGTTGGGTGTGGACAGTGACCATCTAATTCTCACTGACTGTTTTTTGATCACCTCAGTGGCGAGTATATATTTGTTTCTTTTTTCATTTTAGCTTTTTTTTTTTTACACAAGTTATTATTTTCTTCTTTATCTTAAGATTTAGAGGTTTGGGTTTGTTTATTTTGGTTTGGCTTGGCTTCTGTTTGTTTCTCTTGCTTCTCTTACTTTCCTTTCTTCTACTGCTAAGATCCAAACTCTTTCATTCTCTCCCTTATTTTGTTGTTCCTATGTTTCCTCCTCCTTTATAACCATCACTTGCTATATCTCTTCTGCATCTTCTTTATTCAGTTTTTTGGGGAGTGGGTGAGTGAGTAACAGGGATTGAACTCGGGGGCACTCAATCACTGAGCCACATCCCCAGACCTATTTTGGGTTTTATTTAGAGACAAGGTCTCTTTGAGTTGCTTAGCACTTCACCATTGCTGAGGCTGGCTTTGAACTCACTATCCTCCTGCCTCAGCTTCCCAAGCCGGTAGAATTACAGGTGTGCCCAGCTTCCATTTAGATTCTGAATACTCTTCTACCTTCCTATCACATTTACTTTTCTCTTAATGAATTGCATTTTTACCATCTTTTAGAACTCTTTGGTTTACATAATTCCTACCCTGACCATTCATATCATTGTAATCATGACTGCTATAGATGACACAGTTAACATCTGCTATTTACGTTAATGCCACATCTAGTTCCCAGCTATTTGGGGGTTTTCTCTGGGCAGAATTGTTTTGGTTTTTGTTTATTTTTATTTTATTTATTTATTTGCTGTTGACAATCATTGACCCCACCATTAGTGGTCATGTTGTAGATGTCAATTAGGCACCATTTATTTTAATGCTGTATATTGTTTGATTCAGTTGTTGCTATTGTTTGTTTTCCCATTTTCTGTGAGGTGCTTGGAATCTACAGGGACACTACATGTTTACAGGGTAGAGACTTTGCTGCTGAACTAGACCCAACCAAAAGACAGCACACCTTGCTCTACACACAAATTAACCACACTCAAACATCAGCAATATTTTAATACAAAGAATAGAAAAGACAAAAGCCCAAACTAATGACAGGACCCAAGTATAAATAGCTAGAGGTGGGCTCTCAGTTTCCACTCATGGACATACACACACACACAAAAAAAAATTTAACACAAAGTCTGTGTATAACACACCTACAAGTTGGTCTCAATCTGTAACACTATAGGACACCTTGGCAAGAAAGGCTATGCCCTAAAAAGGCCCACATATAAGGAGAGTAAGAGAAACCCATCCCAACAGATGCATAAAATTCAATACAGGAATATAAGAAATATGAAAAAAATGAGGTAATGTGATGCCTCCTAGAGTTCATAATTCACCAGCAACTGACTCCAAAGATGTTAAAGTAGATAAAATATCAGATAAAGAATTCAAAATAATCATTGTAAGAATGATCGATAAAGTCTAAGAGAACACAGAAAATACCTGAATGAATTAAGGAAGTCAGTACAGAATATGAATGAGAAATTCAATAAAGAGATAGGAAAGTTAAAAAGAACCAAACAGAACTCGTGGAATTCCAAGACACATAAAACATCTCTGTAACAGAATAGAATAGACAGAATCTCAGAGCTGAAAGACAAAATGGAAGACCCCGAACATTCATACAAGTGTTAAAGAAAAAAGTAAGGAACCATGACCATAAAATACAAGAACTCCAGGACAACATTAAAACACCAAATTTAAGAATCATTGGAACTGAAGAGGATTGTGAGACACAGGCTAATTGAATAGACAATCATTCAGAGAAATAACAACATTTTCCAACCCTTAGAATAAGATGGACATCCAGATATAGAAGTCATTCAGTTTATTCAGAAATAAACAATATCAAAAAATAATCTCTCACCAGGCATGGTGGCACATGCCTGTAATCCCAGTGGCTCAGGAGGATGATGGAGGAGGATTGCAAGTTCAAAGCCAGCCTCAGCAATGGTGAGGTACTAAGCAACTCAGTGAGACCCTGTCTCTAAATAAAATGCAAAATGGGGCTGTGGAGTGCCTAAGTGGTTTAGTGCCCCTAAGTTCAATCCCCAGTACTAAAAAAAAAAAAAAAAAAAAAAAAAAAAAAAAAAAAGAATCTCTCCAAGACACATTATAATAAAAATGACTAATATACAGAACAAAGAATTGTAAAGGCCTCAAGAGAAAAATCATACGTCACATTTAGAGGCAAGCCAATCAGAATAACTTGTGTTTTCTCAGTATAAACACTAAAATACAGGAGGGCTTGGAATGATGTAGTCTAAATCCTGAAAGAAAATAACTGTCAACCAAGATTTCTGTATCCAGAAAAGGTATCCTTCAGAATCAAAAAGGAAATAAAACAAAATCTTCCAAGATAAGTAGACACTGAAAGTATTAATGTCTACTAAGATGGCATTGGAGAAAATACTTAAAGAAATACTTCACACAGAAGAAATTTTTAAAAACCCAAGAGCTTACAATTGGGACAAATCTCATTTGAAGAGTATCAATGAAAATGAGAAACAAGACTAAATTAATGATTACAAATAAACCAAAATTGGAGGATTTAATAAACATCTCTCTAATAAAACTGAAATGGTCTCAACTCTCCAGTTAAAAGACATAGGCTGGCAGAATGCATTTAAAAATAAGACCCAATGATATGTTGTTTGCAAGAGATTTCCTTACTGGCAAAGATACTCACAGACTGAAAATGAAAGGATGGAAATTGATATATTATGTAAAAGAAGCCCCCAAACAAGCAGGAATAGCTACTAGCATATCAAACAAATCAGACTTCAAGTCAAAATCAATCAAAAGAGAAAAAAAAAGTCATTCCATATGGGTAAAAGGAATAATCCAAACAAAAAGATATAATGATAGTAAATATTTATGCCCCAAATGTTGGTGAACCTAATTACATAAAACAGTACTCAAATTAAAATCTCAGACCACAATACAATAATACTGGGGTGATTTCAATACATTTCTCTCACCAATAGATATGTCATCCAGATATAAATTCAGTAGACTCTTCAGTACTAAATAAATTATAAATCAAATGGACTTAACATACATCTACAGAAAATTTCATCAAACAACAGTCAAATACAATTTTTTCTCAGTTGCTCACGGAACCTTCTCCAAAATAGACCATATTTTAGGCCACAAAGCAACTTTTAGCAAATATAAAAAAAGAACTGATGTAATTCCTTGCATCAAGATGGAATGAAATTAGAAAACAACTTCAAAAAAACCTACAGAAACTATATACACATATGCATATTGAACAATACACTTTCAAATGAAGAGTGGGTGATAGAAGAAATCAGGGAAGAAATTAAAAAATTCTTAGATTCAAATGAGAATATTGATTCAATATACCAGAACCTCTGAGACACAATGAAGGAAGTTCTAAGAGCTGTGAGTGCTTACTTAAGAAAATCAGATCCCAAATAAACAGCTTAATGATGTATCTTAAGGCCCTTGAAAAACAAGAACAAATTCCAAAACCAGTAGAAGGAAGGAAATAATTAAGTTCAGAAACAAAATCAATAAAATTAAGAATTAAAAAAATACAAAGGATCAATGAAACAGAGAATTGGTTCTTTGAAAAGATAAACCAAATTGATAAGCCCTAGCCAAACTAATAAAATGAAAAAGAAAGACAGATTAAATTATTAAAATTAGAAATGAAAACAAAGAAATCCACCACTGACAACACAAATCTAAAAGATCACTGAGGACTATTTTGAAAATTTATATTCCAATAAATTAGAAAACCTAGTAGAAATAGATAGATTTAGACACATATGATCTGTCAAATGGAATCAAGAGGACAGAGAAAACCTAGACAGACCAATAACTAGCTCTGACATAGAAGCAGTAATAATTCTTCTTTTTCCAAAAAAGAAAAGCCCAGGACCAGAGAGATTCTCAGCTGAATTCTACCAGCCCTTTAAAGAAGAACTAATGCCAATGCTCCTCAAATTATTCCATGAAACACTTTCAAATTCATCCTCTGACACCAGTACCAAACTAATATCAAAACCAGATAAGGATACACCAATGAAAGAAAAATACAAACCAATATGCCTGACGAAGTTAGACATGAAAATCCTTAGTAAAATATTAGCTAATCATATCCAACAACATATAAGAATATTTTACATCACAACCAGGTTTGTTTTATCACAATAATGCAAGAATGGTTTAACATGTACAAATCAATAAATGTAATTAATCTCACAAATATAATTAAGGACAAAAATCACATAGTCATCTCAATAGATACAGAGAAAGTCTTCTACAAAATTCAGTACATCATTAGCAATTAGGGAAATGCAAATTAAAACTACACTGAGATTTCATCTTATTCTAGACAGAATGCAGCCATCAAAGAATATGAATAATAATAAATGCTAGAAAGGACATGAAGTAAAAGTACCACTTTTACACTGTTGGTGGGATTGTAAATTAGTATAACCACTATGGAAATCATTATGGAAGTTCTTCAAAAAACTATGAATGGAACCACCATATGACCCAGCTATACTACTCCTTGATCTTTAGCCTGAAGAATTAAAGCCATGCAAACCCATGTTTATAGCAGCACAATTCATAACAGCCAAGCTATGAAATCAGCCTGTGTCCATCAATGGGTAAATGAATAAAGAAAATGTGGTATATACGATACAGTTTTATTCAGTCATAAAGGACATTATGTCATTTGCAGGAAAATAAATAAAACTGAGACCGTTATGTTAAATGAAATAAGTCAAACTCAGAAAGTCAAGGGTTATGTTTTCTCTCATACATGGAAGCAAGAGAGAAAAAAGGAAAAGAAAGTTGGGGGTAATCTCATGAAAATCAAAGTGATATCAGTAGAGTAGATACAGGGGACAGAAACAGGAAGGAAGGAAGGAAGGAAGGAAGGAAGGAGGGAAGGAAGGAAGGAAGGTAGGTAGGAAGGAAGGTAGGAAGGAAGGGAAAGGGAAAATGTTGGGGAATGATATTGGCCAAATTATATTATTATATTGTGTACATGTACAAACATGTAACAACAAATCCCACCATGATGTAAAAGCATAATGCACCAATAAAACATATGGAAAAAAACCACTGTGTTTATACTGAAAATTAAGTACCTAAGATCAGGTGGGAAGGTCAGAAAAAAACAGAAGCTCATATATTTAGGATCTTATCAAGATTTGTAAGATTTAGTTGTATATGAACTTAATATATCAGTGCTATGATACTGTCACCAAAATGATTAATGCAATCTTAGTATAAATTAATAGAACTAGAACATCCAGAATACCAGTGGCAACATAGTTGTACTGCATTCAATGCCAGCCAACTGCAGCACAGTGAAGTTTCAATTGCAAGCAGAACTTCCTTCAGATTCTGCCCTTGTGGTCACTTATTAGTTGTAAAAAGGGCAGATGAAAGCACCTCTCCAAGCTTCAAATACTTCATATAAGTTACTGTAAATACACAAAGGATTTTGGACTACTCATGCTACATATTAAGAACCCAATAAAGGGTAGCTCTTATTTTTGTTATTAGAATTCTACTTGTGGCATTGTATCTATTTCTAGCTGAATAATCTCAGAAGGAGAATGATTATCTCAAGTGCACTGAAAGAAAATTACAAATATGAGAAATAAGTTTAATTTTTAAAATGGCAGAAAAACCCAGTGTTGATCTTGGTCAAGGAGAAAAAAAGACAACTTATTTCACTCAGAGAAGATAATCAAGTGTACATCCAGAAAACCAAACTTACAGGAATAGCCAAAAAAAACAGGCTCTGTTATTTCCACATGAGACAATCTTATAACAGATGCAATCAGATAAGGAAAAGGGATACTAGAAAATGAAGCAAGTTTCCCATCCACAGAGATATTCAAGCAGAGGTTGGACAACACAAGTTCAATAAAATTATTACACAACAAGCATTAAAACCTGCCAGGGTCAGGAGAGGCAGCACATGCCTGTATTCCCAGCAACTTGGGAGGCTGAGGCAGAAAGATCACAAGTTCAAGACCAGCCTAAGAAATTTAGCAAGACCCTGTCTCAAAATAAAAAATAAAAGGGCCTGGGAGTGTAGCTCAGTGGTGAAGTTCAATCCCCAGTACCATACATACATACATACATACATACATACATACATACAAACATAACTTCCAGGTACAGGGTTAGATAGTATATGTGAGGCAAGATAGCAAGATGGTTAAAGTAAGGTTTTGAAATCAGGTAAAGTTTGGACCCCAGTTGTATGACACACCAGCTGACTCAATGCATTTCCTGATTTTAAAAAATTTAAATGACTAACTTTTTTCTAGCAAACTTATCTCAGTAGCAAAATCATATTAAGCATGCTTTAGTTGTTGTTAATAATACTATATTACTATAATTATAATATCAAAAAGTTATTATTGGTGTATATGATTATTCTTTTAGATCATTTTTAACAAGAATTGTATGGTTCCATGAAAATCTGTGCTTTTCTTGTGTTCTTTACCATATACAACATAAAGAATAAAGACTTAAAGCCAGAAGACCTAGGTATGAATTTAACCAATTTACCAAACAGAAATAAAACTGAAGACTCAACATTTAAAACTGTGCCTCAGTTCTTTTCTGGCCTATCAAACTTGGAAGCTGATTGCTAGGATTATCACACGAGAGTATCTTGCACCAAAGTTGATGTCCTAGAATCAAGTTAGTGTCTATAATTACTTCTGAACCTGGAAGTATGAAAAATGTTTATATTTTTGTTCTTTATCATTTCTTCCATAAATCTTTCCATGAATTATATAACAGTTAGTATTCCACACTTGTGCAAGCCTAATGTTTGTAGTTCTAGTTGGCACAATCAATAGACTGGCAGGCCTGCCCAACATTGTAATAGGGATATTCTGAAATGTACAGAAGCTATATAAACTTTCCACACAGCTATGTGCACATTGGGAAGACCCAACCTAAGTTTTTCACACATAACTGACTAACCGAAATATTTTATACAAACAGGGAAACCCAAGAGGACAGGACTAAGCTCAAGAAGACATAAAATTTCCCATGAAACTAAATGTATTTACCACACAGAAATTCATCAGTGGAGAGCAGAGGCTTTACAGGCTCAAAATGTTTGAAATAGAACCTATGAACAATCACTGGTTGATCACTAAGCTATGTAGACTCACAGGCAAACCATAGGAAGCCAAACTTAAAAGTAAAATTAAGAATTTTTAAAATATGTAAAGAATACAGTTTACAACTCTTGTTCAGTCTTACAATTCTAAAACCATAAAGAAAATACAGGAAAGACATGCTGAATCCAAATAATTTACTAAAGAAAAAGTAAAACAACAACAATAGGGATAGGGAAAAAAAGGTAACAGATTGCCTATGACATATTCAACATGTTCAGTTACAATCCATGCCAAAAACAATTTTTTTTAAAGTCAGGGGGTGAACTATGCTTAAGAAAAGATGCATTTAATAGAACTAATTCTATGTGAGCACAGCAAAGACTTCAAAGAAGATATTATAAATATGTTTTTAAAAACTAAAATAAGGGCTGGGACTGTAGTTCAGTGGTAGAGTGCTTGCTTTGCGCATGTGAGGCACTGGGTTCAATCCTCAATGCCACTTAAAATTAAATAAATAAATAAATAGATAAAGATATTATGTCCATCTACAACTTAAAAAATATTTTAAAAAACTAAAATAAACCGTGCTTAACTAACCACAGGGAAAAATAAAAAATAATTCAATAAATAGGAAACCAAAATTTAAAAGTATAAACTTTTTAAAAAGAATCAAATGGATATTCTACAGTTGAAAAGTACAAAAACTGAAATAAAAAATGCACCAGATGGGCTGAGAAGCAGATTTGATATGGCAAGAAAATGAGTCAGAGATTCTGGACAAGTTGGCAGATTGGTGGGAGTGGCTTTTCTCACAGCTCCCTGACTTGGGACTCAAACAAGGAGAAAAATAGTCCTCCATGAGATGAGTAAAAAAAAGCACTTAACTGATACTCAATATTATACAGAGAGGTTGGAAGACTGGAAAACTGGGGGGACATCAGACAAGGACAAAGAACAGAATTGGAGCTGAGCTCTTGGTGGGAGTGGGGAAAATTAATACACAAGGTGGGAAGAGACTGAAAAGTGCTGGGAAATTCTTGGCGTGGAGAATCCCAGGATCGGAGGGTAGCCTGCCCTGGGCCAGAAAGTATTTGGCCCATTAAACTGGTGAAGAGTCACCCAGGTCTGCCTGCTGTGAACAGGAGGCCAAGCTGGAGACATTCTGGTACCTCCATACAATGGCGGCGCCTACTCAGACCAGAAACTTAGATACATGAGTTCAGGGCTGAATCCAGTACATGAATTCAGCAGACACCAACTGTGAGATCTAAACTGAGCCTAGCAGGATAATATCCGGAACTGAGAACTTCTGGCACAGAGATCATTCTTTCTGGGAGTAACAGAGACCAGGGAGGTCGGAGAAAGGTGGCCCCACCCCTCTCTTGAACCTGGCAGCAGCAAGACCAGCAGAAGCGTGAATCCGAATGGGTGGAGTGACCAGCTTAGTGCTTGAAAACAGTCCATGAGAGGCCAAACAAGGGCAGTGTATCCCCAAACCACAGAACCAGCGAAGGACCAACTTCCCCTTCCCACAAATGGTGCCTTGGGGAAAGTAGTGGGGTACAGTGCTAGAAGCACATTGATTCATTAATGGACCAAAAATTCCCCACACAATAAAACGCTTGGGGCAATCTCTGCCCCTGGGAGCTTTATTTGCAGAAACTCATATAAACTAGCGTCAACTATACCTAGGAAGTGAAGACAAAAGTATCTTCCATAGCTCCTCACACCATCCTGTTGAGAAAGGGAAGCTGAGAAATGGAAAGACAGTTTGGCACAGACAACGTGCTTATATTCTCATTGACTATTCTGTTATTGTTTCTGTTTTGTTTTTGAACGTGTACTGATTCATATGTGATGAATGTTTACACATTTGTACACATACGTATTTGTTTCTGATTTTTCATTTTTAACCTTTCTTGAAGGTAGTTATTTTTCCATGCTGTTTTATGAGGGCTAGGTTTTTGATTAGTATATTTTGGATTGTTTTTCTTTTGTCTCTTTTACAACTCTGTTTTCCTTTATTTGCGTTTCTTTCTTTTTTCTTGCTAACAGCCAAACTCTAATTGTTCTCCCATACGTTCCCCCTTTAATTCTTTTACTTCTATTTTTTTTCTCCACTCTCATAAACACATCCCACATCACCTCTGCATTTGCCCTATTGATCTCTTGAATCTACAAACATTTTTCTATGCCCCAATCTCTTCTTCATTCCTTTTAATAAAGTCTATCTTAAACTAGATACATATACATATTCAGATAAGTTTGTTTTTTTCCCATGTATGATGTTTTTTTAAGAGTTATTTTTCATGAATCAGTATTTTGAAGACTAAGATGTTTGATTAGCATATATCAATTTTGTTCTTGTATTCTTTTCCCTTTTTTAATTTTTATTTTATATATTGTTTTCTCTCACTTATCTGTTTCCTCAAATCTCTTTCTCTCTTTTCTTCTGCTAACAGCCAATCTATTGATGTCTCTTTAACGCTTCCTTTAACTTTTCACTTCTACTTTCCTCCTCTCTCATAATCATCACATCCTACATCACTTCTGTTATGTCCCTGCTCCCCACTTGATATGATAAACCCTTTTGTAAACTTACTGATTTACTGTGGGCAATAACTGATCATATAATTTCTGATTATTGTGATAATCAACATTGTAGATATCATAGCTAGGACTATTTGGTTTAATGCAGTAAACTGTATCTGTCTCCCCTAAACTGTGAAATACTGGAAACCTTCAAGGACACTGTAAGAGCCGGGCGTGGTGGCGCACGTCTGTAATCCCTGCACTTTGGGAGGCTGAGACAGGAGAATCGCGAGTTCAAAGCCAGCCTCAGCAACGGCGAGGCACTAAGCAACTCAGTGAGACCCTGTCTCTACATAAAACACAAAATAGGGCTGGGGATGTGGCTCAGTGGTCGAGTACCCCTGAGTTCAATCCCTGGTACC
>PVHX01021847.1:0-28908 GCA_004024805.1 Geosciurus inauris
GTTTGTATTTCCAGACATTTTGGTTTATTCTTGGTTTTTAACTTGACTTGGTTTCTCTTTTGATTGGCCTTTAGTGTAGCTCCTCCCTCTGCAGGTTTTCATTGTTGTTTATCATTTCCTCCTCATGGAATATTTTACCAAGAATGTTCTGTAGTGCCGGCTTTCTTGCTATGAATTCTTTTAATTTTTGTTTATCTTGGAAGGTTTTTATTTCATCATCAAATCTAAAACTTAATTTTGCTGGATATAAGATTCTTGGTTGGCAACCACTGTCTTTTAGCACTTGGTATATGCTTTGTCATGATCTTCTTGCTCTCAGGGTCTGGGTTGAGAAGTCTGCAGTGATCCTAATTGGCTTCCCCCTATATGTAATCTTATTCCTTTCTCTTGTGGCTTTTAAGATTCTCTCCTTGATCTGAATGTTAGGCATTTTCATTATGATGTGCCTTGGTGTAGGTCTGTTGTGATTTTGTCCTGTATGCCTCTTGAATTTGATTATCATATTTGGAATGTTTTCTGATATTATTTCATTGAATAGGTTGTTCATTCCTTTGGTTTGGAATTCTATGCCTTCCTTTATCCCAAAAATTCTTAAGTTTGATCTTTTGATGTGATCCCATAGATCTTGGATGTTTTGTTCATGGTTTCTTACCATCTTCACTGTGTGGTCAATTCTGTTCTCAACGTTAAATATTTTATCTTCATTGTCTGAGGTTCTGTCTTCCAAATGGTCTAATCTGTTCGTGATGCTCTCCATTGAGTTTTTGATTAGGTTTATTGTTTCTTTCATTTCAAGGATTTCTGTTTGGTTTCTTTTCAGAATCTCTATCTCCTTATTGAAGTGACCTTTTACTTCTTGTATTTGCCTATACATCTTTTTATCGAAGTGATCTTTTACTTCCTGTATTTGCCTGTGTGTTTCTTTATCAAAATGGTCCTTTGCTGACTGGGCTTGCTCTCTTATATCATTCTTTAGGTCACAGAACATTTTAATTATGTACATCCTGAATTCATGTTCTGTCATTTCTTCTGTACTGACCATGGATTCTAATTTTGAAGAATCTTGGTTTGTTTGAGTCATTTTCTTCCCTTGTTTTTTCATGATGTTTGCATGTCTTTTCTTCTAGCTCTGTTGATCCAAGTTGTTACAGTTTAGATTTCCTGCAGGGTTTCAATACCACTTTTTTAAAGGGGGGACCAATATTGGTTGATCTGAATACAAGCAATATATAGATTCAAACCAAGTAGCTCCTAACAGCTCCCAAATACATTTACAGATTAGTCATGATATACACCAATTATGAGTTCTTTTACAATCTACTATGTAGCCAATAAGTTTGCACAAGGGTCTATAGTTCCTATTGGTGGGCTAGGGACAGTGGACGGTGGGGTGTAGGATAGAGTATTGGGGTAGTGGTAAGTGAGGATACGGTTATTAGATCTTGGAAAGCATGAAAAAGGAATCCAAGAGAAGTTGGCAATTACTAGAGAGATCGACAGTGATTTGGGGAGACCAGTAAGGGGGAAGAAAAGAAGGGTACAGCGAGGAGAGATGATAGCAAGAAAAATAAAACATATGTAAGTGTGAGATACAGGACTGTCTAGTACCACTCCAGTATTCGGTTCAGAAATCCCAATCTACTATATCTCACTGTAAAGCAAGTATTTGGTTTCACAACTGCTGGGGATTAGAGGGTAGGAAAATAGTGAGAGAAAAGAGGGAAGGAAAGAGAAAGAAAGGAAAGAGCAGAGAAATAAAAGAAAAAGATTAAACAATAGAAATATTAGGAGAAAAAGATAAAGGATAAAATAAAATGTAAGAGTAGAAGAAAGAAAAAGAAAAAAAGAAAAAAAAACAACAATTAAAAAGAAAGAGTCTCAATGTGAATAAACAGGTATGGTTCCTTTCACCTGCAGTAGATGGCGTTGTTCGTTGCTTGCTGGACTTCCTCTGCTGGAGTTTTGGGTGTGGGTTTCACAACAGGGTGAAACTTTGGGTCTCTGGTGAAACCGTGCGCCAAGGATTGTACCGAATTGCTGTCCAATGCCCCCCTTAGACTGGGCTCTCCAGAGGCTCGGGGTAGCAGTCTCTGATCTGTTGTCTGGACCCCCATGGAAGTTCCTTTGAGTAGATCTGCGCCCTCTGCTGCTTTTGCTGGTCCTCAGGAACTCTGGAACGGAACTGGGGCGGACCCAAGCTGCCTTTGTGCTGAGCTGTCTCCGCTGGTGTCTGTGGAGCGTCTCCTACCCTAAATTTGCACTCCCCAGTGACCGGCGGCTGGGGCCGTGAGTCCACTTGAGCCACTGCTCTGGGCCCTGTGTGGCTGGGTGGGCGCTGGAGCCAGATATCTTGTGTAGAAGCTGTCCCTGCCCAAGTCGAGCCCTGAGCTGGGTCTCCGAGCCGCCCGCGGCCGCTCTCTGCCACCGCTGCTGGAGTCACGCTGTGGCAATGTCTGCTGTCCCTGCTTACAGGCGCAAGTGAAATTTTGTGTGGGGGTAGCTGTAGGGTACTGCCAAAAAGCTGGCTGGGAGAAGGTATTACTGCAATTTTCGATCTTCAGTTTGGAGAGACTGACCGTTGCGTCCATCTAAGCCGCCATCTTGCCCCTCCTCCTGTCTGTATTTTTTTTATAAAGTATTAACTGGAGCCATAGATAGAGTTCGATTACTCATCTCCTGTGTTCCCATAGTTCTTTAATAAACCTATATTGTAACATTGTCTGGTAATATTCATCTGTCAGTGTCCCCCAACATCATTGACCCTTGATTCTGCCATTCGCTATTCATAAATGATAGAGAAAGTATGCATTATTATTATTGTTTCAGGCTCGTTTTGTTCTTGGAAGTTTTTAAAAATAGTTTGTGTATGTGTGTGTGTGCACGTGTAAATAAATAAATAAATATATATATATATATATATATTTTTTGGGGGGGGGGTCATGCTGGGGATTGAACCCAGGGCCTTGTGCATGTGAGACAAGCACTCTACCAACTGAGCTACATGCCTAGCCCCAGTTTATTATATTTTGATAGCAGACTTACAGATATAACATAGAAGACAGACAACACTAAAAACATATACTTGCATTTAGGACAAAAGTATAGTGAATGAATAGTATATACTTTGAAAGAAGTGCTACAAACGTCATTTAGTTGTCATCAGTAAGAAATTTGCTTTTTTTTTTTAAAATCCAATTGCTAGCATTATTGAGAAAAATTTAATAGGTTTTTAAAATAATTTTTATAAAGTCGAACTGCTTCAGCTTGCTCACTGAAATATTTTGACTTTCATTAATGCTTTAATTCCTGAATTTGTATTAAAAATTACACAGAAATGAAAAACTGCCAATACCTGATTTCTGTCCCCTATTTTCCAGGTATAGTCATATGCTTAGGTACCTTTTGACCACAGGTAGTTGGGAACCTTCAGAACTACCAATAAGAGGAAGAAAAGAAAAAAAATTTTTTTTTTGAGAATGAAATATTTCTCATTATAGTGGATTTTTAAACCTGTTCTCCAAGTATGTTGTGTGCTAGTTTTTATGTCTTTTGGCATAAATATTACACATATGTCATGGAAGTACACAGGTTGTTGTCTTTAAAAACAACAACCAGATAGGCCTCACTTTTCTCCAGCAGAGCACCAATAGCTGCCTTCTAGAAGTGCAGATCTGTTTTGAAATCCTGAAACATTTTTTGCACCAGATTCTGAAAGGGGAGTTTGCAAATTAGAAGTTCAGTGGACTTCTGAAAGTTCTCATTTCAGAGTGCCACAGTACCAGGCTTGTAATGATGAGATTTCTTTATTCCTCCAATAGAGGCTGCACTCTTGGAAGCAGCCTTTTTGTTTTTTGTGTTTTTTTTTGGTACTGGGGATTGAACTCAGAAGTACTCGGCCACTGAGCCACATCCCCAGCCCTATTTTGTGTTTTATGTAGAGACAGGGTCTCACTGAGTTGCTTAGTGCCTCATCATGGCGGAGGCTGGCTTTGAACTCGTGATTCTCCTGTCTCAGCCTCCCAAAGTGCTGGCATTACAGGCGTGTGTCATTGTTCCCCTCTTTGAAGCAGCTTTTATAGCCAGTTGTTGCCTGCGTGCTTTTCCACTGGTGATTTGTGAGCAGTCTACTTTGTACAAGCCCTCGTATAAAGTCTCCCTTCCTTATTCCCCTTCCTCTTTGTAGCTCATGAACTAGAGGCCATACTGGCCTTAGAGAATGAAGGCCTGTTCTTAGAAGGTTTATAATCTGTAAGCTTTTAAAGATCTTCTGCTTTGTCACCAAGTTTCGCATTGCCAGATTCATGCATACTTAAGTAAACAAATATACAGTGTAGAAAATATGTATTAGGCTGGAGGCACTACCTTAGCCATTAGAGAAATACAGATGAAAAGATCCAGTATGTTGTGTATTAGAGTGAAGGAATTTGACAAGCTAATGGCTGACAGAGAAAAAAAGCAATATATGCAAAAGGCACAGAAATTTGTGATACCATGGTGAGTGCAGGGAAACACAGGTACTTTAGTATTGTTGAAGCATATTGTATAGACTGAGAGGTGTCTAGACGTCAGACTGCAAATGTCATTAGGAGAATAATCATGCAGGTACTTGTATGCCATACTGATGATAAAGATTAGTGAAGAATACTGAAGAATCTGTTTTAGAAAAATTTCTCTGGCAGCTGTGTGGAAAATTCATTAGAGAGAAGGGAGACTGGGTATAGTAGCACTTTCTGGAATGTTATTGCAATAGTGTGGACAAGAGAGAATGTCTGAACAAGGCCAACTGCAGTGAGGATAGAGATGAAAAAATGGAAAGGTGGAATGTTTAGGCTTAGCATTTTATTAGAAATGAAACAGAAAGAAGAGTTGTTCAGCATGATTTTTAGTTCAGTTGAAAGATTGGTGTTAGCAAGAAAAGGAGGTTTGGGAAATAACTTGAGTCTTAGGTTTATTGTATGAAGATGCCTATGGGATGCAGGTAAAGATTGTATGTTGTTGGATATATAGATCCAGAAAACTGCTAGGGAGAATTCTTGGCTAGCTATATGGATTTGGAAGTCATTAGCATGTAAGTGATAACCAAAACCACTTGCATTGTTACATACTAGGGAGAATATTATTTAAGAAGATGGGAAGGACAATGAGAGAGCCTTGGGGAACAGTGATTTTTAAGGAGAATTGTGGGTTTTATATATATATATATATAATAAAAAGAGAAAGCTGGCACTGTAGTTTGGTGGCAGAATGCTTGCCTAGCATATCTGAGGCCCTGGGTTCAACCCCCAGTACTGCAGAAGATAGAACACTATACAGTAAAGAGAAGATGACTATTTCTGTAGGTAAAAGCTGTACATTCCCATGAAACAAAACTTTCTATAGACCCTTCAAGGTCATAATGTATTTACTTGTTGCTTACAATGTATGAATATACTGAAACACCATCCTCACATGCATTCTATTTTAGCTTCCTAAAGAGGAGCATTTTAGAATTGTATACTTCATGAAAGCAAAATAGGTTTGTTTCTTGCTACCTTGGTTTAGCAGAATTGTATCTGTAATAACTTCATCAGATTTTTGCTAATCACTATTTCATCTTTAGTGAATGAACTTAAATATTTAGCTTGTTACGTACTCCTTCAAAATAGATTGTATGAGGATATTCTTGAGGATTAGGGTGAAAGATGGTCTGTTTAGGGACTTGTAGTTTTCAGAACAGATATAATATTTTTTAAAATAAGATTTTAGAGTAAGATCTTTTCAAAACAGTGTGGAGAGTATGTGTGTAAAAAATATGGGAAACTATTATTTGTAAAGATTTTGAATGCAGTTAGTTTAAAGAGAAATTTAAGGTTGAGAAAAATTTCTATTGTATATTGGGTTACTTAGACTAAAGTAATTGGTAATATTTGGAATACTGACAATATGAAAGATGTAGAAGTCGAGTAAATAATTTTCTATAAGGTCAATAGAAAGTTGGAGAGAAAGTTATTTCAGCCTTGACTTGGTGATACATTTATGATCAGATACCCATAAAATGTAAGCTTTCATGACATCTGTTTAGTCATTAATTTGGTTTCATATAAAGATATTTTTTTCATGTGTATATACTCTTGTCTTCTCAAATTATACAGACTGAGACTGTATAATTTGTATCTTCCAGTGAAATATTATAACATTTGAATTCATGAGAAGTATTTGTTGAATAATGTCACTAGAAAGTTAGCAGATAAAAGAGTTTATTTTAAGGAAGTAATTTTTAAGTCAAGTTCAAGAGATAGTATAGTGTTCTGCAAAGAATGTGGAATTTATCTAATAAACCTATGCATACCCTGGTTTAGTTAGGTTTATAACCTTATAAAGTCCTTTAACTTTCCTGAGATTTCATTTCTTCTATGAAATGGAGATAATAATACTTATATAATAAAGACTGGTGGTATTTAAATGAGATTGTATAGGGAAAATACTTGGCACAATAGTATGGACTCAATAAAAAAGTAATCATCTGGATTAGAATAAGATATATTCCATACTTGTATAATTATATCAAAATTGATTCTACTGCCATGTATAATTAAAAAGAACCAATAATGAAGTCATGATAATCATTACTGATTCTGTCCTACATTCTTAGTTTAACAACTATCTGTGAGTGCTTCTCAAATGTTTTTTATGTAACCCCTGTAATAAATGTACTTTTTGGTCATCATTCAAAACTAAAGTTAATAAGACAGTATTACACTTACCACATAAGATAAACTCTAATACATTTTGTTGTAGAGTATAGCTAAAAAAGTTATAATCCAGTATTTGATTTCATGATTCATTAATGAATTATACTCCCGAATTTGTAAAACATGGATCTATATCAGCATCTTTAACATAGTACTCTAGTTGATAGTCTTAACCATATAATAATTATGGGATTAATGATAAGATTTTTAGGTAATATAGGGCAATACATTAATTTTAGATTTTTTACTGTGTTCATCTTAGGTTAGCAGGTAAGTTTACTGACTAAAATAATTCTCTACCACTGTAGATATTTAAGCTCTGTGCAAAGTTTGAATGATTTACTATATTACTTTTTCTTCCCCTCAGTGATGATAGTGCTACAGATTAATTTTTTTTAGTAGTATTCCTTGAAGTAGGTTAGAGCATCTATTATTTTAATAATGGGGATGTCTAGGGAGAGAAAATATATGATGGCAAATCTTTTCAACTAATCTTGATTAGAAGAAACTTCTTAGATTAGAATTCAGTACTCTGGCCATTAAGTTATTCAACCTAAAAGATGTTTGCAAGAATTTTATTTTTATTTTGTAAACTTCAACAAGAATATATGGTAATACCATGCATGATACCAGAATTTGGGCTAATACCATAAATTATAATTTATTTATTGTCTCCATTTGTATGAAAGAGACATTTGACTTTATTTTGCAAAATATTATTTTACAATATTTAAAAACCATTTTTATACATTTCTCTACCTCTTCTATAGGGCTTCATATGTCCCCAGTGTATGAAATCTCTTGGATCTGCTGATGAACTTTTTGAACACTATCAGGCAGTTCATGATGCTGGTAATGATGCAAGTCATGGAGGAGAGGCCAATCTTGCTTTGAAGAGGTATGGTGTGATAGTTTCAAAGTGTAATATTGTTATGGAATGTGCATGTGATATCATTGTTTAGTCATGATCAGTTTCTAAAAATAGTGATGTTTTCATATTTTTTAAAAAAATTTTTAGATGTTGATGGAGCTTTATTTTATTCACTTATTTATATGGGTGCTGAGAATTGAAACCAGTGCCTTACACATGCTAGGCAAGTGCTCTACCACTGAGCCACAACTTCAGCCCCAGTGTTTTCATTTAATTTAAATTTAAATCTGTATTAGTATTTAATTTAAATCTGTCCTCAGCATTGCTTTCCTCTCTTGACATTATGACCAATTCAGTCTGACTAGCAACTATCTATACCAGCATCTGTAACATAGTATAGAGGTTATGTCTTTAATGAACATTCCAAATTAGCAAAAGAGGGTTGAATTGTATTTGGCATATTCTGTTCAGTAAAGAATGATATTCTTTGTTTAGATGATTTTATAGTAAGTTGATAATTAATTTAAATAAGAATTAAAATTTAGTGAGATCCTTTCTCTAAATAAAATAGAAAAATTAGGGCTTGGGATATGGCTTAGTGGCTGAGTACCCCTCAGTTCAATCCCTAGTACCCCCTCCTTCCAAAAAAACCCTAAACTTTAATTTAAATTTCAAAAATTCATTTTTAATCAGCAATATAATAATAAGCACATATACTTTATGCTTCTTGGCAATTTTACTTAAACATTTCGAGAACTAAAATTAGACCAAAATATATAGCTACTTGAAATAACATTCAACAATATTACTTTGTTTTTCTTCTGCTGTTGTCTTTTATACCCACTAAGGAATAAGGGTTTATTTCATTCTACTTGTAAAAAATTACTTTTCAAGCTTTTCTTTAAAAAAATTCTTGGTTAATTACACTGATATAACAAAAAATACTGAGTAGAGGAAAAGTATTTTGACTACATAACTTTGTGTGTGATAGTGTAGAATAATAAAATATGGTTATTTTAATATATTAAAATGTGCTTTTGGGAAGGATGTATCTTTTATGGGACTGTTAATGCTCTTTGGTGCTCTTATGTGTAAGTTAATAATTTTGGTTGCTATATTTTGTCATTTGTTAGTAAATAGATAAAATATATAGTTATATTAAATCACATTATAAATGTTTTTATATTTAATATAAATTCAACAGATTTGCTTTTTCAGTTGTGATTTGGATGATGTCTAATACCGTACATGAACTTTCAACATAAAAACATCCATGGTCTATCCTTTATCTTTATTTTCCTTTAGTGTTTAGCTCACTTCCAAGGCCATTAGCATGTTTTCAGTTTTCATTTTAAGAATCCCTATTTTGGTTTATCTCTGTTTAACAATTCATATAAAACTTAGTGGTTTGAAACTATAATAGTTTGTTAGTTCTCATATCTCTGGGTTTATTGAATGGTTCTTCTTTAAGTGAAGTAGACTGGTGGCAGGAAGTCAAGAAGGTCCAAAGTGACCTCACATTCATGACTGGTGGTTGGTACTGAATGCTGGCTGGTGGGAGTTTAGCTGGGGCCAGAGGCCTTAGTTTTCCTTCATTATGACATGTCTATGGCTACTTAGAGTTACAGATTGGCAGTTGGGTTCCAAGAAAGAGCATTTCATTAGGAAAGAAGTAGAAGCTGCCAGTTTTCTTTAGGCCTGATTCAAAACTGTCAGAGTATCATTTCTGCCACATTCTATAAGTAAAAGTAGTCATAGGGCCAGTTCAGAATCAAGAGGCCAAGAAGTAAATTTCATCTTTCAGTGGAGCAGTAAATGTGTCTAGGAATGGAAGAACTTGATGGTAGTCATCTTTGTAGATTATTGCAACCTTAGCAAAATTTGACTCTGCTAGTTCCTTTTCCTTCTAAACTTCTGAGACAACTTAATATTGTGATCATTCTTTGTTTATCTGTTTTATGTGCTGTTCTTCCCATATGTCATAAACCTATGGTAATATCCACATCCATAACTTTCTACTAAACTACATCTCCAACCTAGAATTATCTCCTCAATAGGCCTGGTGTTTATCTTCCCTTAGATGTTCCCAAAGTATCTCACTGTTGACATTTTGAAAACACTTGATGACATTTCCGTCTGAACTTGCTTCTTATGTGCTGTTACTTATTCTGGTGAACGACAGCATTATTTGTCTACCTGGTTACTAACGCCAGAAAATTGGGCGTATCCCTGCTTTCCTTCATCATTTTTGTGAAGTGTCACAAAATTCAGTCATTCTGTTTCCTTAACAGCTTTCGTATCCTTTTCCATCCTCACTGTTAGTTTATTTTTAGGACTTATGTCTCACTGAGAAATATTTTCAGGGTTTACAATTGGCTTTAGTTTTGTACCCCTACAATTAATTCTTCAAATTGTTGGAGAATTGTATTCTTAAAATGCAAATTTGATTGCTGTTGCTCTAAAAAGAAACTTTTCATTGCTCATGGGATATTTACTGTATACTTTTCCAGGTTTATCTCTTACTTTATTTCTTGTTCCCATCTTCCTATACTTCTTCAGTTTTTTGATGAACTGCTCTCTCTCTGTAACACATTGGATAACATGTGGCTATGGGCAGGATAGGTATTTCACATGACTTAAGTGGGTCATGTAACCTTTTTTGCTTTAAAGCTGTTTATCAGTTTACATGTAAGTTATATTACTATTGATAAAATACTGAAACCTGATATATTAATTTATTAAATGTGTATATAGTTGGTAGTAATTTATTAAATATATATAGTTGGTTTATTCAGCGTGTGTGTGTGTGTGTGTATATATATATATATATACATATAATACCAAATTTAAATGGTTCAAATTGAGCCCTTGTACCCCTTTTCTCTGTCCTGTTCATCAGTTTCTTTTGTATCCTTCCAGAGAGAGTCTATATATATACTTATATCTATATACATGAGTAAATAAATATATATAAATAAATATCTTTGAAAGTAGTAATTCTACATTGCACTACACCTTTTGTTTTTCTTCGTATCTTATGGATAGAGCCATCTCATTCTTTTTAATGGTAGTGTGGAATTTTATCATTCTCCTGTTGATCTAGGATATTTGCAGTGTTTTTGAATTACATGTAATGTTGTGAATTATGTATGGTGGAGATACCACTTGCAGTTTGAATATATCTGCAAAATAAATTTCTAAAAGTGGGATTTTTAAATAAAGTCTCCTTTTAAAACTTAAATATTCCCAAATAGTCTTTTGCAGGTATTCTTTTAAATTTTATTTATTATTATCATCATCATCATCATCATTTGTGGTACTGAAAAACCCAGGATATTGTACATAGTAGGTGAACACTAAGCTACCTGCCCATACCTTCTTTATTTTTTATTTTGAGACAGGTCTCACTCAGTTGCCCAGGCTGGCCTTGAACTTAAGATTTTTCTGCCTTAGATTTCTGAGCAGGGATTATAGGTGTGCTCCACTGTGCCCAGCTCCTAGGTTTTTTGATATGTTACACATTTTAAAAGATCGTCTTTTGCTGGCAAATTACTTTTACAAATTTGTTGAAATGGTACTTTTTAAAAAGATTAATTGGAGCAACTGGGCCCACAGAATTATCTTCCTTTATCTTTCTTGGTATTTCATTAAATTGTAACCTGAGTCATTCAGCATATTGACAAAATATCTGAAACTTTATGTATTAATGAGCTTTTTAGACAGGATTTTTAAATATATGTGTATGTGGTATATACATAGTGCAAATACTGTTATTAATTTTTTCATTTTAATTTATGTGTAGATGTAGAAGATTATTAAATAATAGGGAAGACATAAAATACATACATATTTTCTGCCAGGCACAGTGGCTCATGGCTGTAATCCCAGCACTTTGAGAGACTGAGATAGGAGAATCGCAAGTTCAAAGCCAGCCTCAGAAACAGGAAGGCACTAAGCAACTCAGTGAGACCCTGTCTCCACATAAAACACAAAATAGGGCTGGGGATGTGGCTCAGTGGTCTAGTATCCCAGAGTTCAATCCCTGATACTAAAACAAAACAAAACAAAAAACAAACATATTTTCATTTACACATGACTTAAGTGTCCTACAGTTGACATGTGGTTTCTACAAAATCACATTATTCATAGAACCATATGGGAGAGAGGGAAGGGTGGCCACACTCATACATACGCACACTCACACGTAAACACCAGAGAAATGAAAACAAATGAAAAATTCACAGAAAGACAAATTTTAAGTCAACAAAAGTAGCAGAAATCTATGATTGAATTTTATTTTAGTAGTCAGAGGATGAAAGACCTCATGTCAATGTTTCCCTCCATCAGAAGTCCTTCTTGAGACCTCTCGGTAGAAGTAACCACTCTCTGGGTGCCTCCGTTTTAATTTCTATTATAAAACTGATAATGGTCTATTGCACTTACTTGTTTACATGTTTACTTCCCCCATTAGACTGAACAACTTGAGAGTCTGGCACAGACAACACATGCCTGTTGAATAATGAATGAATTGTTTACATATGAATGGCTATAAAGGTAGAAGACTAATTTCTTCATGCTTTACATTTCCTCTGTTGGTAGTTTCCTTCCTGTTCTGCTATTAGCCCTTCTTCACAGATGAAGCTGTCCCTTTACTCTTTACCCCCACCCCATCCTAGCATATAATTCTCCCACCAGTCTATTCAGTTATCTTTTACCTCGCTAATAACTTTTACTTGTATTGGAGTGACCTTGACTTTTCTCATCATTAGAACTGACCATGTTCTTCTGTTTGCTTTAGACTAGAATCAATTCATTTGGTATTTCTACTCAACTCCTGTTCCCATTTCAGTTCATGTATCTTCTATCATAGCTGCCAATGGTAGTGGCATAGAGTAGGAGAGTTCCATTTTCTATTGTTTAAATGCCCACAGGGGAAGATATGTCAACATGCAGAATAATAATCCTAAATGTATTTTCTCATGGAATTTCTCTCCTGGATTAGTGTCTAGCATTAGGGTCTGTTTACCATTCTTTCTCAGTATCTTAGATGAGGGGAACAGAATGTGAGAAGTTTTTTGGCAGGAAAGAGGATGTCATACTCAAGGAACAGAAATAAGCCAATGTTACTAGAACTAAGTAAATGAAGGGGAGATTTTTAAGACAGGGACTAGATTTTACTGATTTTATAGTCTTTGTTAATGACTTTAGATTTTATGCTTATTGCACCAGGAAGCCATTGATGCTTATTGTTGGTAAATTAATAGAAGAAATTTTACTTCTGTTTCAGGCATTTGACAATTAGTAATATGATTATTTCCATGAGAAAATGTTTTCCCATTTATAAACAATGAGCTTTAGGCATAAAATTATTTTTCTAAGGGATTTATATATTTGTCGTTATACATAAATTCTTCTGTAGTTCTTTTTAAAGATGGCAAAAATACTTATTATTATATAATTAATAATATCATTTGTTAAGAGAACAGGTTACAAATTAAAGGACACTAACTATTAATCCCTCCTCTCCATGTTTAGAGATGATATAACACTACTCAGACAAGAGGTCCAAGACCTACAGGCTTCACTTAAGGTAATAATAAATATGACTATACTTGTTTATTTTTAGTGTTTCAGATTAAAAGTTTCTTAAAGTTTACTAATTAAAAAATCTTTTTCATTAGGAAGAAAAATGGTACTCAGAAGAATTAAAGAAAGAATTAGAAAAATATCAAGGACTGCAACAGCAAGTAATTGCTTTCTAAATACTTGAAGCATGTACATTAATTGTTTATTTTCATTGTTGAAAATTAAGCATAATACATTTTTGTAAGTGAGTGGCCTGATATAACTTTTTAATTTGTTCTGAGTTTAATAGCCTGCATTATATTCTTTGTAATTCTAAGGAATGGAAATAAGTATATGAGAAGTGAAGATGTAACTTCTTAAAGATGTTACAAAGAATCAGTTACTTATGTATTTTTTTATGTTGAGCTTATTTTATTTTTCTGGCAATATACTTAAATGGTTAAAAATATAAGTTTGAACAGTAATGAATCTCTTCAAAGGATTTGTATTTGTGACAAATGGAAAACAGCTGTAATGTCTATTGATGGGGGAAGAAATATTAGTTGCTTATATTTTATGTTAGTGAACATTGATTTAGAACATGGGAAAGTTGTTCTATTAACAATGTTAGGTTTTTAAAAACAAAAAAGATCTATGTGGGTACACACATGTTCATGTACACATACAGTCCTTTGTCGCTTAATAGTGGGGATACATTCTGAGAGATGTGTTTGGTGATTTTGTCATTGTGCAAACATAATAAAATGCACATACACAAGTGCAGGATGGGCCTACTACACACAAGCTACACAGTATAATTCAATATTGTATTGAATATTGTAATTTTAACAAAATGTATCTGAACATAGAAAAGATATAGTAAAAATATGGTATGGAAGATGAACAATGATATGTGTATATAGGTCACTTGCCATATATGAATTGAACCTGTAGTACTGAAAGTTGTTCTGGTGAGTCAGCAACTAAGTGGTGAGTGACTGAAAATCTAGGACATTACTGTACACTTCTGTTGCCTCTGTAAGCACTAAACACTTAGGCCACATTAAAATTTACAAAAATAATTTTCTTCAATAATACATTAACTTTAGCTTACTGTAACTTTGTTCATTTTGTAACCTTTTTTATGTCATTTTGTAAACTTTTTGATTCACATAATAACAGTTTAAAACACAAACATATTGTATTTGTTCCTTATTCTATAAGCCTTTTTTTAAGTTTTAAAATTTTTTAGTTTTTAAATTTTTTTTGTTAAAAACGAAGACACATATATACATTAGCCTTGGTCTACACAGGGACAGGATCATCAGTGGCACTGTCTTCTGCCTCTACCTGTTGTTTCATAGAAAAGGTCTTCAGGGGCAGTGACACATGTGGATCTCTCCTCTCACATAACAGTACCTTCTCTGGGAATTCTTCCTGAAGAACCTGCTTGGGTCTATTTTATTGAATTTTTTTTAGAAGTGGAAAGTATACTCTAAAATAACAACAGAAGTATAGTATAGTAAATATGTGAACTAGTAATAATCACTTATCTTCATTATAAAGTGTTAGGTACTATATATAATTGTATATGCTATACTTTTATATGACTGGCAGCACAGTAAGTTTGTTTATAACACCTCCAAAACAAACACATAGGTAATGCATTGTATTATGACATTACATAGCCTACAATGTCACTAGATGATAGAAAATTTCAGCTCCATTATAGTCTTGTGGAACCACTGTTATATATGTGGTCCATCATTGACTGGCATGTTTTGTATGTGACTGCATGTATACTGTATGAATTTAACTATATAAAAATAGTACATAGGAAAAACCAGAAGAAAATCATGGTGGCATCAAAAGTAGTTATTTATAAGTTGTTTTTAAGTGACCTAACAAAATGTGATTTTTATGCCAAAATTATATTGCTGTTACACTACCATTATGGGAAGAATCATAGAATAATGAATTTTTCCAAATTCATGTATAGTGTTTATTTGTAAGAATAAAGTAGACATTCTTCAACAGTAGTTATAATATTTTCATAAAGTAATAGTAATATCTGTACGCATCATCTTAGCACATTTTGACTTCCAATTAGTTTTTTTCCTTGCCTTTTAGTCTTTGCAGTAAGAATTGTCATTTGAACTAAGAAAGAGAAACAAATACATTACTTAAAAACTATCAGTCTTATTACTATTTAAAGAGGTTTTTCATAATCTAAACTACTTACTTTACTTACTAATCAAATATGGGCTATATTATTTTTTATCTCTGAAAACAGGGGAATTGTTACTATATTTGAGATGACTATTATGCATTTAATAGATTTAAATAAATTTTCCACAGTGTAAGGTAAAAATTAATTTGGTAGAAAATTTAACTTTGGGAAAATATTTTAAATATTAAGTGTTCTTAGTAATCAACATGTATAACTCGAATACATAGGAAAACAAAAAGGTTTACTAGAAAATACCTTATTAAAATCTTTGAGATGCATGTAATTCTTTCAAGTATGAAAATAATGCCAACGTGGTATATTATTTTATTCCTAACTCCTGAGATAACTTAAACTTTAAGGCATATGTTTTTATTTCTGTTTCTTTTTAAAAAATGATTTATGACTGAATTAAAAACTTATGCTTTGGAAGCCTTTTTTTTTCAACCCTAAGGATCAAACCCAGGGCCTAGTGCATGCTAGACAGTTGTTCTCTCAATTTTGCCCCATGCCCCTAAAGCCAATATTTTTAGTGATGATAGTTTGATGACATATTTTGACTTATGTTAATTTTTAAATATTATAGATATTTTATGTGGTTAAAAGGAGGAAATGGTTGGGTATAGTTTCATGAATCAGACATTTTATGGCCATATAGAAATTTCTCTTAGGTTCATACTGCTTAAAGAGGGGGAAAATATGTCAACATATTTCACAGGATATAGTAGATGAGATACATTAATCACAGTGAGTAAGATGTCAGATTATTAGTGTCTGATTGCTCAATTATGATGAAAGCAGGTGTCTGTAGAAAGTTAAGTCTGGTTAAAATTTAAGATATAGGTTTATGAGCATTTTCTTGAGAATGATTCTTTCTAACATGGAGATCTACATTGCCTGGATTCTTGCATCTAGCAGGCAGCGCAAGTATTGCTGGGTGAAACTTTAAAGTTCAAAGGCTAATGGGGTGTGGACCTGTGACAGTTTGAGCTGTGGATATTGAAGAAGCAGTCAACGGAGTGCTGCCTGCTGTGGCCTAATCTGACAAAATGTCTATCAAACTCACAGGTTTATATATTTTGAAATCCAGTAGTTGAGATCAGTAGTTTATATATGGGGTATAAAAAGTCTGATGCCACATTCTGGAGAGAAGGGAAGTCCTATTTATTTATTACTGAAATTATGGAATTTAGGATGTTATCTATTGTCAGATTCATCACAGTTTCATGTATATTAACATTCAAAAAAATTTTGTTTTATAACTGGTGAATTGCAGGCAGGTCATTATGTTAGTTTGCCAGTGGCACCTTATAGATCTGGAAGAATGAGGACTATCAAACTGTAATTTTTACTTGACCTGACATGTAGCTTTCAGAAATTTTTTAACATTGGCAACTGTATTGTCTTCTTTTAATGTATTTGCCTTTTGTTTTCATTGAGGAGTCTAAACCTGATGGATTGGTGGCTGATTCATCAGCAGGTAACTTTACTTAGATAGTTTTTCATTTTTCTTTTTCTTCTTTCTTATCTTTTTTTTTTTCCTCCTTTGATGCTTGCTAAACGAATTTTGTGGATATCCTTTGTAGCTCTAAAACATAGTCTGTTTATGGTCATATTCTAGGTTTAGAAAGTTACCTGTGCACTTCATAATTTAGTTAACTAGAAATAAACTTCTGGCATATTACATCAATATGATTGTTTAATGAAAATTGAAGTCTATATGAAGGAGTTATACAGTCTTTGTCTCTCCAAATAAATTGATGGACCTAGCATCTTTATAACTGTCTCTATGTAGAAGAATGCTCAGTGACTAATCAAAATTATATGTTGAGATGAGCTGTTGTATTTATGAAATCTCATTTTTATGAGAATGAAATAATATTAGGAGTTGACTGCATACTTTGCTGATTATTTTTTTCAAAACCTGGTTGTTCTTAACCATTTCTAATTTCATCTTACTTTAAAGCTACTTTTTTCAGAGGAGCAGGATATGTTACATCTGGTCATTTGATAGATATAAGAAAATAACTGAAATATGAAGTCAATATAACTGTTAAATATTTATAGATTTACAACAAATATTTATAGATTTTAAGTGATTAAGTATTTCATTTGTTTTATGTTTATACATTATGATTTGTGCTATCAATGAACCATATATACTTAATTCTCGAAATGTGAAAATACTCATAATTAGATAATAAACATTTTGATTATCTTTACTATGACAGTGATTATGATGTAAGTAATAAAATTTAGTATATACGATTAACATTGTATTAAAATAATGGCTATACTTTTCTTTTCTTTTTGTAGAGCTACATTCTTTGGAACAACAATTAGAAGAAGCCCAAACAGAAAATTTTAATATTAAACAAATGAAAGATTTATTTGAACAGAAAGCAGCCCAACTTGCGACTGAAATTGCAGGTAAATTGAATCGGAATTTTTTTAGCTAATAAATTAACCTCATTACCTTTTAACCATTACATATCCTAGGAAAAAAATAGTATTTCCCTGTGATAAAGAATTTAATATCATGTTTTATAAATTATTATTTGTCCTCTCACCTTCTTCCTGCAAAGGACTGACTTTTCTCTATAAATTATTCTTTTTTTTCTTTTTAGTTTTTTTAAAAATTTGTTCTAATCAGTTATACATGACAGCAGAATGCTCATCGATTCATTGAACACTGTAAATTATTCTTGAAATTTAAAGAAGATAAATTTTCCTTTTTGATATGCTTAAAGATTAAAAAGTAACATTTTAAAGAAATTAATTGTATAATATAGTACTTACATAGCACTTGGGTATGGTATCAATTATATATACTTTTTTTTTTTTTTCTTTTGTACTGGGGATTGAACCCAGGGATGCTTTACCACTGAATTATATTCCCAGACCTTTTTTTTTTTAATTTTTAAATTCTGAGACGGGGTCTCCATAAGTTCTTAAGGCTAGCCTCCATGTTGCAATTCACCTGCCAAAGCCTTCTGAGTTGCTGGGATTACAGATGTGTGCCACTATGCCCACCTCATACTATATATTTTTTTAAGTATGTGCTTTTTGGTAAAATATTATATGTGACTAACTATTCTTTTTTTTTAGGTACCAGGGATTGAACTCAGGGGTACTTGACCACTGAGCCACATCCCCAGCCCTATTTTGTATTTTATTTAGAGACAGGGTCTCACTGAATTGCTTAGCACCTTGCCATTGCTGAGGCTGGCTTTGAACTCATGATTCTCCTGTCTCAGCCTCCTGAGCCACTGGGATTATAGGCGTGAGCCACCGTGCCAGCCTAACTGTTCTTTAAAATGCCTAATAGTAGCAATGTTGAGGTGAATTCATGTAGACAAAATCATTTATGTAGTCAGAAGTATAATTTTATTGTGTATATTTATAGCTTTTTAAAGAATGTTAATTGAAATTAGAGTGATGTATAGATAATGCGAGTAATATGCAGGGATTTATAAAAATTCCTTCTTCAGAGATAATGTCACAAAACTCATTTTTATTCCTATCTTTATTTAGATATAAAATCAAAATATGATGAGGAAAGGAGCCTTCGAGAAGCTGCAGAACAAAAAGTAACACATTTGACAGAAGAATTAAACAAAGAGGCAACTGCAATTCAGGATCTGAAGACTGAACTGGTAATTTAGAAACCATTTATTGGAATGCATTTTTTTATACCTTTCTAAATTAAAATGAAATACATACTCTGAGGAAATAGTTTTTAAAATTATAACTTTCTAAATTGAAATGTATACTTTGAAGAAATATTTTTTAAAAAGTTTGAGTAAACTGGAGGAAGTAAAAATTCCCTATACTCTGCAACCTACATATGTATACCAAATATGATTTTTTAAAATAAAAGTGAAATATGTTATGATACATGATATTATCTTAACATTTTTGTTGTTTCTATCTAAAGTTTATAATGTCTTTTAAAAATATTTTTCATATTTGTATCTCTGATCCTGACATTCTTTTGCAATTCATTAAAAAAAAATTAAAATGTTTTGTTTTATTGCAGTACAGGGGTTGGAACCCAGGGGCACTCTCCCACCAAACTATATCCTCAGACTGTTTTTATTATTTTTTAATTTATAATTTGTTTTTATATTTTTAATTGTAGATGGACACAATGCCTTTATTTTATTAATTTATTTTTATGTGGTACTGATGATTAAACCCAGTGCTTTACATGTGCTAGGCTAGTCTACCACTGAGCTATATCCCCTTTATTTTTTATTTTGAGTCTGGTTCTTGCTAAATTGCCCAGGCTAAGTTGCCTCAAATTTGTGATCCTCCTACCTCAGCCTCTCAGATCACTGGGATTATAGGCATATGCCACCATGCCTGGCTTCCTTGTGCTTCAGTTTTATAAAATCACCTGCTTTTTGGATCCTACCAGTTGAATTTCTGGCTTTTATTTCAAATTCAACAAGTATAAAATCCAAGTTATCATATTTCTTTCAGGACTGTATTTCTGTCACGGATACCATATTTCAGCACCCTTCCCAGGCTTCGCAATCTTTTTTTTTGGTACGAGGGATTGAATTCAGGAGTGCTTAACCACTGGGCCACATTCCCAGCCCTTTTTAGTATTTTATTTAGAGACTGATCTCACTGAGTGGCTGGCTTTGAACTTGAGATCCTTTTGCCTCAGCCTCCTGAGTTGCTGGGATTACAGGCGTGCACCACCATGCCTGGTTAACAATCTTGAATCTATCCTTGACTTCTTTCTTCCTTAATTTAGCATTCAATAAATGTATGAGTAAATGAATCAGCTACATGCAACCTGCTGTAAACCCTACTTGTACATCTGTCCTTCCCTCTTTTGGTTGTTGTGGTGCTAGGGATCCAACACAGGGCCTTATGAATGCTAGACAATTGCTGTACCACTGAACTATGTTCCTTCCTCATTTTTATTTCCAGTTTCCTAGGATAGAAAAAAACGGGCATGTAGCATTTATCAAGTTGTTGTTATTACCAATGCATGCTGTTTGCAAAGGAAAGGAAAGTAAATGAAGCACTAAAGATAGTTGTGAATTTGCTAGATTGTACCTTGGGTGTTAAACGCAAGAGAATGAGAAGAGGAGGTGGCTTATTAGGAGAAAGATATCAGTGTTTAACGTTCAGAGTCCAAAAATTGATGAGTATCTTCATTTTTATTTATTTTTAGTGAATCCATTCTAAAAATGTATATTATTTTAGCTTTTCATTGTAATTTTTAATTAAAATATGTGACTTTACAGCTTCAGAGACCTGGTATAGAAGATGTTGCTGTGCTAAAGAAAGAATTGGTCCAAGTTCAAACGCTAATGGATAATATGACCTTGGAGCGTGAGAAAGAATCTGAAAAACTCAAAGATGAGTGCAGAAAGTTACAAGTAGAATATGCTAACTCAGAGGTAACGAAGTTCAGTGTACTTAAATGTGTTTGATACTAGCTTGGATAGTGTATACTGTTGAATAAAAACAAGATTTGAGATTTTTCCCAGGTGGCTTTTCAAAACATTATTGCCTTTGCTTCATTCGATATGAGTAATATTTGTCTATAGTCTTAGTGGTCTGATAGTCACATATGTTTTATTTTTATTTTATAAAACTAGACACTTAGAGAAGAATGTTTGCGTAATATATTACTACTTTGTGTAATGAATGATATGTGGGGAGATGATATTTAAAGTTAAATTTACTCAAGGCTAGTTGACAAATGGTGATTGAACATACCACAATTTGGTAGGAGTAAAAGAAAGAAAGATAAAATTTTATATAATTATCAATATTATTTAAGAAAAGTATTTAGGAAAGATTTATTTTCTAATAAGTTTACTTCTAATTGATAGATATTGAATTATGTAGTTGAAATAAATGTTAAAATTAATCTAGTCTAAGAGTACATACAGGGCCCCTGCCCAATTACAGCAGCCCTGGAGTAATCCACAACCCTTGCTGGGTGGTATAGAATGTGCGTATTTCTTCCTAATCTATTTAATTGACACTTGTGACCCTGTAATTCACATTCATTGGTTTTAGTTCTTTCCTGAGGAATTACACTCACTAAATTATTGCTCTTTCCACATGAGATATTTGAAGACTTCATATTTCTCTTCCAGAATGTTGTTAGTTCTTTCTACCATTTTTCACAAAGCATGACTTTGGTCTATAAATTCCTTACATAATTATATTAATATATGGCAAAAGCTAAGATAGATAGTAAATGTATTTGCTTAGAAAAGGCTAACCTTTTTTTAAAAGACTGTATTGTAGGATATATTTTATTATGATTATTATTATTTGCAGTCTTTAAGCTCCCTTATGTGTAGTGGACCTCTTTTTTCATGTTTTCAATTTTAAAAGTTGTTACAGTAACATTTAGTTTGGTTCTCTGTGTTACAGTTTTTTAGCTGGTGATCTAAAATCTCTCTATTTATAAATAGTAACATGCCACCAAACTATGGGATATAAATATTGTACACAACCCACATCTAATTCATGCTTTATTTTCCTTTCTCTTCCATCTTATAATGAAGAATGGCAAAAGTGTATGGGTTTAACATGCATAGACATGTAAGGCTTTATGTTGCTTTAACACTAATTTATGGTCATTAGATATAGATTTTTGAAAAATAACACATACTCCCACAATTTTTCAGGGCAATCATGAATTTACCAAAGTCAGTTAAAAGATCTTTTAATGGTATTACTAGTTAATCTGTAACTACAAATGTGTAATCAAAAAGAATCAAAGAAGTCTGATGAGGAAAAGTGCCATTTAGATGTTTAACCTGGGTGAAACCCAGTTATTTATTTCTGTACTTCAATATGAACTATTTTTCTTAGATCTGCCTGCCTTCTGGTATTTCCAAATTTAAAAAAAAAAACTTGTATTCTCTTTTGATTTATAATTTTTAAAAATATTATTAAAATTTCAAAATAAATGTTGATGCTTTTAGAACATATGACCTTTCACAGTTGAGAGTTATGGTGTCATACATATTCTTGATAAGTAAGAATATTAACAAAGGAAAGAAATTTATATATTTACTTCCATTTGTTAAAATATATGCAGAAACTTAACATAACTTGGTAATAGGAAAACTTTCCTGAAAAATATTTTAAGAATTATTATAAATTTAATTTGGAACTTCCTTTTTAGACAAATTTATGTTTTTATTCATTTAGATTAAATTATCTAAAAGGTAATGAAGATCATTTAAAATGAAAAGTTATGATTAGAATTATGAAAGATTTGAACGTGAAAGAGTTCAGTGTCTCCCTTTATCCTATAAGCAGGGCTAATTGTAGGAAGGAATATATTTGTTTTGTTTTTATAGAAAAGATGTTTCTGGGAAAGAAGGAAAATGATTTAAAAATGAATTGTTTTACATTTTAACTTTGTTTAAAATTTCATAAAAAGTTTTCATTTCAAGTATTTAAAATAAATTTAAGTCTTGTTGAGTACTTGAATAGGTAATTTGATATTTCACTATATATTCAGTGAAGCAAAGAAGACATTTATTCCTTCCTTCCTTACTTAGTAGGTACGTAATGAGGAATGAGACCTCAGGCTATGTTAAAATATTTGTAATAACTTTAAGAAGTGGTAGTATATTTAGGCTAATATTACTATTGGAATTGAACTGTTTGAGCATTACTAGGTTTTGGATACCATGTTGGGCACTTTAAATATGTGGCTTCATTTGTTTCTTAAAACTCTATTAGTTAAGTATTAGATCTGTTTTACACAGGAGGAGCCTGAGGCTCAATTATGTTAAGTAACTTATTCATGGTCATGTACTTAATATAAAAAAGCTAGAGTTTTAACCCAGGTTTTATCCAAAGCCTGTAGTATGTTATCTCTTTCTTTAGGTGGCCTGATGATTGCCTTATAAGCAAATTTGAGCTGTCAGCCTTCTCCTAATATTCATTATTTTTACTTTAAAATTTTTGCAGAATTGTATGTTGTAATATTTGTGTTGAGTAATAGCTTAAAATATTTTTGAGCTATATCTTCTACCATTTGCATATGAAAATCACTATCTGCTTCATCTCATTTGTTTATAACTCCATTTTTTTTTTAGTTTCTACTTACTCTAAATATGTGGCATATATTTTATTAATTTATTAAAATCCAGTCTTATTTGTTCTCAAGTTAGTTGGTGTATTATGCATTTAAAGAATTTAGGAGAAAAATTTTTATTATGAATAATGCTACTTTTACTGAATCTCAATATTGGCATCAGAAACAACATATTAACAGGAATTCAAGAAACTAAAGATGTCAGGATTTATTTGACTAGTATTTCTAGTTGGGGCTGAAGATACATAATCTAGTGTACATTATTCAATGTCTTTAGGTTTATTACTTTAATTGAACATGTATCTTAAGAATTCATTGATTTTGTATTTATAATATTTTTGAAAGCATATTTTTTATTGTAAAGCTTTTCAACTAATAAATAATTGGCTGTTTTATAGATTGGAAATTGAGATTTAACATTAAAAAGTATTAATTTAAAAAATTTGCATCATTGGAAATATCAGCAATAATCAATTTATATCTGGTGTGGTTTTTATTGAAAATAATTTTTAAAGAAATTTATCATCTTCCAAATAAACTCATTTAAATCCTAGTTTTAAGAAGAAGAATGTTTTTATAGGTATGGAACAACTATGATTACACCCATGCATAGCTATTAAAAAGAGTATTTAAATATTTTTAAGCATGCTAATTTAAGAGATGAGTTTTTTAGGTATGTTTGGACATTTTTTATTGTGTGCTCAATGTATAATTTTGTCAGTCTTGTGTTCCACATTTCATCCATCATTTTATTATTTTTTTGTGCTTTCTAATGGAGATGCTTAAATTTGAGGTAATGTGTTTATGGAAGGCTTTTTGATATTATTGCTAACCTAACTTTCTTTTGTCACATGGCAATTTTGTGTTTGAAGACAATCTTATTTCTTCAAAGACATGCTTGTTTTTTTTTTTGTTAATCAGCAAAATTTCAACCACTGTAAAATGTTAAAAACATAATTGTAATCCTAAAACAACCAGCAGAATGTTTGTTTGAAATATTTTTTCCTAATCATTTTGTAATTTAAAGATTTTAGTAAAATTTTAATGTTGAATTGAATAATATAACATCAAGGAACCACAAACTATTTTACAGGGACTAATATACTGTTTCCATGGGAATAAATATCTACTAAGTCTTTGGAGGTATAATAACTCATTCTTTTAGGGAGTATTTTTTGGGTTTATGCTAAGTGGCAGGAAGTATTTTAGGTGTGGGGAGTATAGCACTGAATAAGTTAATGTCCTGCTCTCATAAGGTTGATGTTTCTTTGTAAAAGTCAAACAATATATAAGTAAACCAATCATTATAGAAAGGTAATGGATATGTGCTATGAAGAACAGGGAAAAAACAGGATGTGGGCAGTAGGGAAATTGGGAATAACGTGGGTCAGTTTTAGAATGGTCAGAAACCATCTCAAGGAGGAAATGGTGAGAAGGAGTAAACAAGAATCAGGGTGCAGCCTTGAAAGTGAGGATTACTGAGAAGTTATGGCACCTGCTAGTGAAGTCCAAGGCACCGATGAGGTTGGCCTGTTAAGTGGGGAGCAAAGTCAGTGTGACAAGGGCAGAGATATTTGAATTTTACCCATGGTGATATTGAAAGAAGAGTATATTTTATTCTTTTGAAATTTTTGTCTTTTTTAGGTTTTATTTTTTTCCCAAATATAAAACAATGTGATTAAAATGATTCACATTGTACAATAGGAAAAGGGGATGTCTGTGATTCACTCTCCTCTATCTCCTTTCTTACTATTAAAATCTCAATTTAAATATATGTCTCATCCTTATTATAAAGTTTATTCAGTAATAAAGAATGGAGACAATGAAAATAACTAACTTTAAGAATGTGAAAAGTAAAACCAGTAAGCAGTATTAGAAATACAAATTTCTTTGGTTAATATCATATTCAGGAAACCAAGCAGTAGTTTGATGCAAAGTCAGATGTCAACATTTCATTTTGTGTATTATTAGATAAATGATGTTGTACGTGTTAGATGAAGTTTTGAAATTATTTTCAAGCCAAAAAGTGTGATAAGGGTGGTAGGATAAAGAATCAACTTGAAAGTTCCAAGTGTTATTTCAATTTAACTACTATAACAATAAATTTATAATCTTAAAGCCTTTGTATACTTCTGTTTCCTTTCTAAATTTAGTTTGCTCTAATTTTTATTTTATTTTTTAGGCCACAATAAGCCAGCTAAAGAGTGAACTTGCCAAAGGTCCCCAGGAAGTTGCTGTATATGTGCAGGAATTACAAAAACTTAAAGATTCAGTTCATGAGTTAACACAAAAAAATCAGGTGAGGATTTTAAAGCTATATACAGTGATTAATTGATTGTATGTCTTAAATTTTAGTTTTGTGTATTATTTATATAGTTTTGTGTATCTTATTTATATGGTAACACAAAATGTCTGATTCTGTGTGAGTGTGTGTATATTTTAGTGCTAAGTATATTCACCTGGTTGCACAGACTAATCTCCAGAATTTTTTTCATCTTGCAAAACTGAAACTTTGTAACCATTAAACAACCCTCCAGTAGTCTCCATTCTGAGCTCCTGGCAACCACCATTCTATCTTTATGAGTTTTGCTGTCCTAAGTAATTCTATAAGTGTTATCATTAAGTATTTGTCTTTTTGTGACTACCTTATTTCACTTAATATAATGTCCTGAAGGTTCATCCATGTCGCTGTGTCAGAATTTACTTTTTAAGGCTAAATAACATTCCATTCTGTGTTTAACATACTATCCATGCATCTGTCAATGGATATTTGGGTTTTTTCTATCTTTTTGACTATTATGAATAATACTGTGAACATGGGTATACAGATACTCTTTGGGACTCTACTTTCAGTTCTTTTGTGTATGTGTATGTGTGTATCTATGTATATGGTGTAAAATAAGGGTCCAATTTCATTCTTTTGCATTGATATTGGTTTTTCCCCCAGCAACATTTGTTGAAAAGGCTGTCCTTTTCCCTTTGTCATGGTCATGACACTCTTGTTAAACACACACACACACACACACAATCAACACACACATATATATTACATTCAGAAATGAAATTGCTGGATCATATAGTAATTCTATTTTTAATTTTTGAAGAAACTACTACCCTTTAACTTTCCCTTTTCCTTTCTACAGTGTACAGAAGTTATAGTTTCTTCACAGCCTTGTTAATACTTGTTATTCTTTTAATTTTATTTTTCTGAGATTAACTCTTTTAATGGGTGTAAGTTGCTATCTTGTGATTTTAATTTACATTTCTCTATTAAGTAGGATACAGAGAATCTTTTCTTGTGCTCACTGCCTACATAATTTTAAGGTGTTTTAAAAAAATTTTTTTTCTGAGGTAGTGGAAATTAAACCCGGGATGCCCTTCTACTGAGATATATCCACAGTGTTTTAGATTTTTTATTTTGAGACAGAATCTCACTAAATGCCCAAGGCTGGTCTTGTGATCTTCCTGCATCAGCCTCCCAAATAGCTGGGATTACAGGTGTGTGCCACTATTGCCAGCTATTTTCTTTTAAAATATTTTTGTTATTAAGTTGTAAGAGTTATTTATATATTCTGAATATTAACCTTGTATCAAATATATAATTTGCCTTCATCTGTCCTGACCTCTCCTAGCTTTGAGGGTCTGTGTTGAGAAATCAGTTGAAATCTGAATTGGTCTGCCCCTATACATAATCTGATATTTTTCTCTTACAGCCTCTAAAATTGTATTCTTGTTCTGTATATTAGTCAGTCCCATTATAATGTGCCTTGGTGTGGGTCTGTTATAATTTTTTACATTTGGGGTCCTGTAAGCCTCTCATATTTGATATTCCATTTCATTCTTTAGATTTGGGAAGTTTTCTAATATTATTTCATTGAACAGTTCATGCATTTTTTGGTTTGTATCTCTGTGCCTTCATCTGTCCTGATTAATCTTAAATTTGGTCTTTTTGCATTATCCCATAATTCTTAGAATTTATGTTCATGGTTTCTTACCATCTTCTCTGTGTGATCAGTTTTATTTTCTAGAATATATATTTTGTCTTCATTGCCTGAGTTTCTGTCTTCTAAGTGGTTTAGTCTGTTGGTGATACTTTCCATTGAGTGTTTAATTTGGTTTATTGGTTCCTTCATTTTGCAGATTTCTGTTTGATTTCTTTTCAGTCTCTATCTCTTTATTGAAGTGATATTTCACCTCCTGAAATTTATCTCTGATTTCACTCCTTACATTGTCCTTTATGTTGCAGATCAATTTAACTATATATTCTAAACTCCTGACATTTTTTCTACTGTGTTATCAACGGATCCTATTATTGGAGCATCTTGGTTTGTTTGCAGTGCTTTATTCTCTTGTTTTTTCATGTAGTTTGTGTGACTTTCCAGCTAGCAGTGTGGATCTGAGGCAGTACAGTTTCTACTTATAGTGTCCCTGAAGGTTTCCAGAACTTTGCCTTCAAGGGGAGACCAATATTAACATCACCCAAGGAAAACAATATACAGCCTTAAACCAAATAGCTTCTATTAAATAGACGTCTATAGTTTTGTCACAATAAACAAAAGTGGTGCGTTCAATTATTGTCTACAATAGAAACAGAAAGTTTGCAAAAGGGGTTTACAGTTTCTAGTGGTGGACAAAGAGAGAACAGGACTGCTGTGAGATGTGCTGCTTATGAGGAAGGAAGAAAGAAGATGGAAGTAAAAATTACTACAGGAAGTGTGAAAGAAGAATTATTAGAAGTTGGCTGTTAGGAGAAAGTGAGAAAGAGAATCCAGGGAGATAGATGAGAGGAAAAAATATATAAAGTAAAAAAAGAGAAAGGTAAAAAGAAAGTAAAAATAAAAGAATATATAACAAAACTGTAATATACTATTCAGACATCCCAGTTCTCAATAAATCGATGCATGAAAAATACGTGGTTTCAAAAATGGTAGAGGGGTGTGTGTGTGTGTATGAGAAAGGAAGGGGGAGAGAAAGAAAGAAAAGGAAAGAAAAGGAAAAAAAAGGAAGAAAGGAAAGAAGGGAGGGAGGAAGGAAGGAAGGAAGGAAGGATGGAAGGATGGATCTTCATGGAAAATTGAACAATTGCAGGCCTCCCTTCTCAGTCCATTGATTGATCCATAGGTGGGGTTGTTTAGAGTTTGATGGTAGCTCCACCCTCAGGATGGTGAGGGTTTCTAGGGTGGGGGGGTTAGTACTGGAGGCAGAACTCCTGGAGGCAGGGTATAGCAATTCGCCATCCACGTAGGAAGACCGCACCCCAGGAATCTCTTTTGGGTTCCACTCCACCCCAGGATTTTCTTTTGGGTTCCACTTGTGTGATATAGGAGCCTGATCTTATCCCTTTATGTCTTCTGAGGACCCTCCCACAATTCCTGATCTCTGATTTAGTCTCCAGACTGGATCCCTCCTGCCCCTACCT
>PVHX01021848.1:5253-29010 GCA_004024805.1 Geosciurus inauris
CAGGGACTGAACTCAGGGGCACTCGACCACTGAGCCACATCCCCAGCCCTATTTTGTGTTTTATGTAGAGACAGGGTCTCACTGAGTTGCTTAGTGCCTCGCCATTGCTGAGGCTGGCTTTGAACTCGCGATCCTCCTGTCTCAGCCTCCCTAAGTGCTGGGATTACAAGCGTGAGCCACCGCGCCCGGCTGACTGTTACCTCATTTTACAGATGAGAAACTGAGGCACAGTGTCCTAATTATGTTAGGTATTGCCCTAAGTCTAGGTACCTTATTTACACTATTGCTTTTCTTAAATCTGTTTGCTGCCAGTGTGGTGGCGCACGCTTGTAATCCCAGTGACTCAGGAGGCTGAGGCAAGAGGATTGCAAGTTCAAAGCGAGCCTCAGCAATTTAGCATCCCCAGCTCTATTTTGTGTTTTATGTAGAGACAGGGTCTCACTGAGTTGCTTAGAGCCTTGCTGTTGCTGAGGCTGGCTTTAAACTTGTGATTCTCCTGTCTCGGTCTCCCAAAGTGCAGGGATTATAGGCGTGCGCCACCACGCCTGGTTGAGGATACACATTTTAATTGTACTGCACTGTCCCTTCATTAAGTCCTGGGCAGGAACGCTAGATTTATTGAAAAGCAAAACAAAACAAACAATTACCAACAAAACCAAAATAATAGGATGGCTAGTTAAATTTGAATTTCAAATAAACAATGAGTTTTCTTGAGTATTATAACAATATCCCAAATATTGGATGGGGTATATTTTAATTAATATCTATTCATTGTTTATCTGAAATTTGAGCTGAACTGAGTGTCCTGTGATTATCGGGCAACCTGAGACCTTCTTTCTCCTCCTGCCCCTAGCTCTCTTCTATGCCAACAACTTGCCCTTTAATGTGGGGCCCTTTGGGACCAGGGGTGCTGCTGTATCTCTAGGTTGTTGATGGAGTAAACAAACTTTTCAGCTCCAGAGGGCACAGTCCTGGGTCCCTGCCAACTTTGCTGCCTACTGTGTGACTTTGGGTGAGACTTTCCCCTCTTTGAACCCTCTCACAAGACGACCCAGTATCCAGTCCTAGGTAACTGCAAGTCCTCCTGCTCACCCTAACTTTCCTAATGCCTTCTCCCTTTTTCCTATTTGTGGGGCTGGACCTGTGCGAAATCTATGGGTGTGCTGCTGTGGGGACAGAAGACTCCCAGCACCTAAGACAGGGAGCTCCAGATAGGCAGTGCCAGTCAGAGGAGACAGAAGAGACATCTGGTGTGGAGGGATATGGGGAGGAGGCTGAGCAGAACTTGGGAGGTTGAGGGTGGAGACTGCCAGGAAGTGGGCCATTGATTTCTTTCTTTCTCTTCCTGTTTTTTTTTTTTTGGTCAATGATGACAGCTGACCTGGGTTTCAGGCCCCCAACATTCCCCTGCACTTAAAGGCTCTGTGAGCTTGGCAAATTCCTTGACTGAGGGAAATGGCTCTGCTTCCTCAACTGCAAAAGGCAACTGATGCTGCCGTGATCCATGTACAGTGCCTGGTATGCAGGAGGTGCACAAGAGGTAGCCATTATTGCTGCTGCTGGTGGTATTAACATTACATACATCCTTCGGAAATCAGCCCCTCGCGAAAGGCTAACCTCTGAAAGGGCAAAGCCATCTGGGCCCTCTCGGAGCTTCCGCAAGAGCACACCTCATTCTGGGCTGCCTTCATTTCAGCTGCATTTTATTTGTCACGTTTTTGACAGACGTCTAAATTATACATTGAGTTTTCCACATGACCAAACACCACGTCCCTTCCTTTGATTATCATTTTCAAAAGGGACTGTAAAAAAAAGAACCTTTCGATGGATCAGACTGAACCCTGAAACCACATGGAGTGCAGAGCTAAAAATAAAAGGAAGTAAGAAGCGGTCCCTGAGAAGGAAAGGAAAGAGAAATCAAAGCACACTGTGATGGGAAACGAGAGACAAATCCTGGTGAGGGTGACATGGTGTCACCCTCCAGGCCAGGCCGGATAAGGAGCGGCCGACAGTGAGGGTGGGGCACAGAGTGGCACAAAAATAGCCACCGCTTTAGTCCAGAGGGGAATAAAGAAATTCGTCAAAAGGCAGGGGAGAGAGAAGTGGAGATGGAGGAGGAGGAGGAGGGAGGACGGGGACAGGACTTGTCATTCCGCAGCTACCCTGGCTGCGGACTTCTCTAACCCTGGCACGGTGCTAACTGCTGGCATAATCGCTGACTTTCAGCTGTGCACCGACATGTTCCCCAGCTCAGCCCACATCAATGACACCCTTGTTTCCATAGTAACCAAGGGAGAACGAAGGGGAAAGGGTGCTTTGCACTGGGCGCAGGGAATCCAGCCAAAAGCAGCCTCAAGGGGTGGGTGGGGAGGAGGGGAGGACTCAGTTTTTCCCACAGTTGATTTGAGCACACACCATGGCCCGCTTGGGCCTTGCCGGCGCTCTGGCCCCAGCCTTCAACCCTGCACATGCAGATGCAGCAACCCCACCATCCTGCAGAGAGCCAAAGTCTCATGGAGGCTCACGGGGTGGGGGTGGGGCAGGGAGAAGGGCATTCCCTTTCTAGCTTCAGATTCTGTCCTCTGGCCACAGGGGCAGGGAGGTGGCACTGAGGAGAGAGGAGGGGATTTTAAAAGCATATTGTTTTTACAAATGGGACCTTTCAAACTCTGCATTTTTCAGGCTCCTCTCATCTACCCTCTGAACCTTTAGAGGGTTCAACAGGGCTCACGAGGAAGATGAAAGCATGTGACATCGCAATGTCCGTGTCTCTAGCTGAAAGCAAAAGTGAACATTCACAGAGGCTGTCAGGGCAAGCAGCTTCTGCCTGCTCTTTGGGTTGGGGAGCGCTTTTCAGAACTGTTCCCGAAGTTGGTGGTAAGAGACCAAAAACATTTTGCAGACCGTCCACTGCCAGAGTCAAAGTTCCCTGTTGTAGGGCTGCAAAACAGCAGAGCTCAGGGCAGGCATTTGGCCCTTCAGATTATATCCCTGGTGCACTATTTGGAAGAAAACACAATTTGCAAGGGCCAGAGCCACACCACATTTCCAGCTTGGCAGAAGTGGCATTTCCAATCCCTCCTAGTTCTGTGGTGCCACAGTGAGGGAGGAGCTTGGGTGAACCAGAGAATGAGGATGTAGGGGCAACTGGCTGAGTGGTTAGACAACTTCATCTTTTGTTTTGCAAGCCCTTCCAGGTCTGTCCACAGCCACTTCAGGGCACTTTTTCCCAGATGATTTTGTAAATGCCTTTTTTTTTTTTCTTGTGGTGCTGGGGATCGAACCCAAGGTCTTGTGCATGTGAGGCAAGCACTCTACCAGCTGAGCTATATCCCCAGCCCCCTCCAGAAACTGGCCAGCTTTTGAAACTGGCCAGCCTTTGAAACTGGCCAGCTTTCTGTCTCTCCTGATTCTTGTTCATAAAAAGCTGGGTACAAGCCAGGCGCAGCGGCTCATGCCTGTAATCCCAGCACTTAGGGAGGCTGAGACAGGAGAATCACGAGTTCAAAGCCAGCCTCAGCAATGGCGAGGTGCTAAGCAACTCAGTGAGACCCTGTCTTTACATAAAACACAAAATAGGGCTGGGGATGTGGCTCAATGTTTCAGTACTCCTGAGTTCAATCCCTGGTACCATACACACACAAAAAAGCTGGGTACAGAGGGTTGGGGGCTGCAGGGGCCCCTTTCTGTCTGCTCACGTGCTGTGGTAGGTTTGGAAAGGGCCACCTCCCAAGACGAGAAGGCAACTGGCCTCCTAGGACCCACTAGGCACTGTACAGTCTCTTATTCATTCTCAGAAAACCCGAGTGGAGGCCCAGAACAGAGCTGAATTCAGGCGCGGGGCTATGCTCTGGCCTGCTTTCTCATGCTGGAAGCTGGGGGTTTCCAAAGGCTCATGGAAACAAGTCCCTTTTGCAACATGGGGCAGGAGAGGCTTCTGCTATTCCTCTCCAATCAATCAACAGAGGACACATTTTACTGGAGAGAGGCAGAGGAGACCAGCAGCTGGGTGACTGGCTTCCATAGGCATGACCCCCACTCTCACACACCCCTGTTCTTCCCAGCAGACCTCTCCACCCATGCACATCCCACACCACCTGGTTGTCAGTGCTGTAAAAATTGATCTCTGCAAAATTGATCTGCCTGGCTTTTCTCAGTGGAGCAGGTTCATGGTAAAGCTGCATTTATTTTTAAAATCTGATAGCAGCAGCCTATTGTGATCATTTAAACACAGAATTCTTTGAGCTTTAGAAATCCCTTCTATAGGAGGGCCATGGAGAAGCCAGCTAATCTCAGAGTCGGCTGCTCATTGCTCCACTGAACTGGAGAAAGCCTGTTTACGCTAGCCTGAGCCCTCGATGTGAGGGCTTTTTAAGGACCTTGTAATTTTTCTGGAATTAAACCTCCCACCTCTCCTTACATTCCAGATGTCATTACAGTCAAAAGTCATAAGAATTTGCTTCCCTGTGTGGCTGACTTGGGGCGGGGGCTGGGTTATGTTTCTGTAGTGACTTGTTTGAAAGGATTTTTTTTTCCGGTCCGAAGGGTGAAGATTACATACAGTTTCCCACCTGCATGACAAGATGGTTTAATCATCTGCTGTCCTTCCCCCCTCCCTGCTGGCTTCAGTCTGCTGGTCAGACTGAAGCCCTGGCTCAGTGGGTGAAGGCAGAAATCACCCACTGGCATTAGCAAACACTGCCTCCCGACCCCGAGGGTGGGGGTGGGGGGTGGGGAGAAGGAAGGACAGGTCAGTAAATAAATGAACTCAGCATAAGCAGCTTCTTCCTCTTTTTATCTTTTTATCTTTTTTTTTAAAGCCCACTGGAATTGTCTAAACTGCAATGCAATCTCTTGCTCATTTAAAAGATCTCATTTTCTAATCATGTGCTTTGAGACATTTAATACTATTTCAATTATGCAGAGGAAATAATATAATTCCTTTATTTGAAAAATGATACTGAACCTCAGAGATCAGTTAAATCTACTGCTGGAATGGGGATTCTTTTTAAACTGTGTTGTTCCCTCTCTTCAAACAGCTGTAGCTATACACAGATGGAAAAACATTTGGTCAGAAAGCAGCAAATCAGTGTTTTTCAGGACCCAATTCGGTTCCCACAGCTCCTGCGTCTCCATTCGTCTAGATTTTATTTCTTCTTTGCATTGACATTTTTGCAGACCCAGTTCATGCCATCCTTTGAGGGAAACAGTCAGAGAAAGATAGTGTTAGTTGCAAGAAAGGCCCACATACTCCAGCCTGGGGGGTGGGGAGAGATGAGAAGGGGCAGGGGGCATCAGCTGGGGACTCACTGGGGACTACCAGCTCTAGGGAGTCTGCTTGCCCCAGGGACCCACCTTGATGACTAGGGACAGTGACTTCCTGGGGAAGAGGTCTCTGAGGGCAGGAGGGAGGTGGGAAGGGGAGGACCCAGCATCTGAACTTGAGATGGGTTCTCAGGAACTCTGAAAAAATAAACACATCTGCCTGGATCCAAGGCCTGATTAAGGAGCTATCAGGAAGGATTCCAGCCATTTTTGGCTTTTTCTAAAAGCTGACCTTTGCTAGGGCATTAAATTCAATAAGCCACCCTTCTGGTGCCTGGGTGTGTTTACAGTGTGACAGTGTACACTTGGGTTAAATTAAATTTCTTTTTGGAAAAACAAACCCTCTGTAGTATGTGTTCCTAGACACACACGGGGGCAATGTGCATTTATTTCTCTTCTTGCTGCACTATAGATAGGCTTAAAAAGGTCTGGCCTGCTTCTTGTACCTTTAAGCTCTACCAAGCAGAGGGACTGGAGAGAAGGTTCCCTTAAAGGCACAATGACCTTGAAAGTGTCCTCTCTCAGAAGGCTGGAGAGGGACTGAGGTAAACCACACAATGCCTAGAGCCACCTGGCAGGCAGCACAATTCCTCATGGGTGCCAGGCCTGTCAGACATGACCTCCTTTTCCACCCCCTCTGGAGCCATACCTGGACGCTCCTCCCTTCCCCAGAGGCTCTCTGACCTTCAGGAGTATGGGGAGGCAGTTCCCTTCGAAGCCCTGAACAAAATCTAAGGAGGCCTTGCAATGAATCCCTTTCCTCGCATCTGGGTCCCACACATTTGTGCTTATCAGGCAGACATGATACCCTGAGCCCGCATTTCCTGTGGCCATGGATCTAGCTGCTGAACCTGAACGGCTGAGACAGCTTACAGTAATAAATATCAGCTGACACCCTTGGCCATTCGGAACATTAATCCCAGAAACAATACATCACTGCAAAACAACCAGCAGGCATCTTCTCTCCTGGCTAATCTGACTGTCACCTGCATTTACAGTGATTAAAACTCCGCCAGTTGCCATCAGAGCACTTGGGCAGGAGAACCAGATAACATGAGCCAACCTTATGGCCTTTGCCAAGACAAGGATGGCCAGGGCGGAAGGCCCCAAGGTGGAGAGCGCCTGGCCATGGTGGGGGGAGGAATGCAGACAGAGGTGGCACAAGGCAGATGCCCACCGCACCTGCAATCACAACTGGGTCAGCGGCACACTCTGAAACACAGAGGCCAATTTTAAGGCCATTTTGTGAAAAGGATTAATTTAAAGAGAAGCATGTTTAATTTTAGTAGCTAATTGGTTTCCAGGAAAAAAAAAAAAAAAAGATCACCTGCCAGGAGACAAAAAGATTTTACAAATACAAGAGGGATGGGTAAGATAACCATCATCCCTTGCCTCCGAAGCTGAACAGCTCAGCACTTGTGCAGTGTTTCCATCTTCAGGAGCCCGCACAGACGCCCAAAGGTGCCACCTCAGTATCCTCTCTTCTACAGAGACTCGCCACATTGGATCAGACCAGCTGCTCCGAGAATCAAAACCAGTGTTCTCACATGATATGAATACCGCTTCATCTTTTTTCTTGTTTTATGGCTGATGAAGGAGGGGGTTTCCTTTATTATATGTAACTGAACATGAGTGCAGGCAAAGAGATAGGAAAATATTTACTCAGCTGCAGGGACTCAAAGGAGAAGGTAGAGGGTGAGGGAGCCTTGCCCTGGGCATCTGCTGTGGAGGCGGAGGGGAGGTTTAAAGGGCAAGCCCTGCTGAGGGGCAGTGTCATCCAGATGTCTGAGGACCTGCAATGGTGAGGCCTGTGTGGCCTTAGTGTCACCAACAGAGGGCACTCTCAGGCCAGCACCCGCTGACCTCGGGCCCCAGGGTCCCCCTGCTGTGCTCCAAACCTAGAGGAGCATGGGAAGCACCCAAGCCTTAACGGGGCCAAAGCCCTGTGACTGGGCTTGAGGAGGCCCCTTTGATCCAAAGTGTTTGTTACTGAGAGAACCTGAGTTGGAGGTGGGACGTGCTGGAGAGGGGACAATCAACAATTCAGGTGACAATACATCATAAATCAAACTGGGGCAAGCTTTGTCAAAAAGCCCATTGGAAAGGAAAGATAATAGTCTTGTCCAAGATCACCAAGGGTAGTGTCCATGTGGGACTTGCTTAATGTGTTCCTGGAAGCTGGCGTGGTGTTTGGCTTATAGTTAACACTTAATTTGTATCTTTTAAATTAATCCTCGTAACAACCCTGTGAAGTAGGTGCTATTATCATTTCCATACTACAGATGAGGAAATGAAGGTACAGAGTAGTCTGGGGCAGAGGCGGGTGAAGCCAGGCAACCTAGCTCTGGCTGGCTGCGTCCCCGCTCTTGAACCACTTACTCTCATCTCTGTGACTGTGGGTCAAAGCTGCAGCAAAGGCTCTGCCTCAAGCTTGGAGAGAAGCTGGGTGTCACCCTGAAGGTGAACCAGCAGCTAGTGTTTTCCTCCTCATGGCCTCAGCAAAATACAGAGGCGAAGAGACCTGAGGGCGCTCTGCACAACTCCGCTGCTGCTCAGAAGGGGCCACAGGCTGTTCGGGGCCACAGGCTGTTCCGGGCCACAGAACTCTCAAAACTCCTGGGATGCCAGCATCTAGGCCTGAGGAAGCATGGCACTGTGATCCTGGCATATCCCTAGACCACCTCCTCTAGCGAAAACTACATTTACAAACATAATTGCAAGCAGAGGAAACTTCTCCTTATGTTTTTTTATTTGTTCTTTTTCAGATGTACCTGACAGTAGAGTGTATTTTGACATATTATACATATATGGAGTATAACTTATTCTAATTAGGATCTCATTCTTTTTTTTTTTTTTGGTACTGGAGATTGAACTCAGTGGCACTCGACCACTGAGCCACATCCCCAGCCCTATTTTGTGTTTTATGTAGACACAGGGTCTCACTGAGTTGCTTAGTGCCTCACCGTTGCTGAGGCTGGCTTTGAACTCGCAATTCTCCTGTCTCAGCCTCCCTACGTGCTGGGATTACAGGCATGAGCCAGTGAGCCCGGCTAGGATCTCATTCTTGTGGTCATACATGATGTGGAGTTTCACTGTGCTCCTTAGTTTTTTTGTACAGGGGACTGTACCCAGGTGTGCTTAACCATTGCGCCACATCCTCAGCCACTGTTAAATTTTTAAAATTTTGAGACAGGGTCTCACTGAGTTGTGTAGGTCCTCACTGACTGAGTTGCTGAGGCTGGTTTGAACTTGCAATCATCCTGCCTCAGCCTCTCCAGCCGCTGGGATTATAGGCATGTACCACTACAACCGGCTGCTTTAAGCAAACGTCCCACATCACTTTTTTTTTTTGGTACCGGGGATTGAACTCAGGGGTATTCCACCACTGAGCCACATCCCCAGCCCTATTTTGTGTTTTATGTAGAGACAGGGTCTCACTGAGTTGCTTAGTGCCTCGCCGTTGCTGAGGCTGGCTTTGAACTCACGATTCTCCTGTCTCAGCCTCCCTAAGTGCTGGGATTACAGGCGTGCGCCACTGCGCCCGGCTGCCACACCACTCTTGCTTTCACTTGGCAAGACTGTTTCTATAAGACAGACAACTGAGAAAAGATGATTGCGTACTTGAAGTAGGTTTCTCTCTGCCTCCAAAGAAGGAAATGAACTCACAGTTTTGTTTAACGGTTGAGCCTTTATTGTTAAAAACTGGTTTGACCAATTTCCTGCACATTTGATCTTCATTATGGGGAGATTTTTTTTGGGGGGGGGGCGGTTACTGGGGATTAAACACAGGGACACTCTACAACAGAGCTACATCCTCAAACCTTTTATTTTTTATTTTTAGACAGTGTCTTGCTAAATTGCTGAGTTGGCCTTGAACTTGTGATCCTCCTGTCTCAGTCTCTGGAGTAGCTGGGATTACAGGTGAGTGCTACTGCACACAATTGGGGAGATAATCTTTTGCATGAAAAGTCCACCCTTTCTTTCTCCGCTGCATCTTCCCTTGACCAGTTTCTTGTTGAAACTGAATTTGAATTGATTAGCTTGAATTCAATAATAGAAACTAAAAAGAGAGATAGAACCTCAAATACTAAGCCCTGGCTTCATGGAAAGGAAATAAATTTCTCCATGTCACAATATTGTTCTCCACTTATAACCACTGGGAGAAACAGAAGGCTGTCCCTAACTATAAGGGTAGAAACCTACTAATCACAGATCCCTGTGTCCCAGGATTTAGGATGCACTGCTTCTTTCTATGGGAAGAGTGGTCTCTGTTCTTTTTAACTTGATCTCCATCCAGCGCATCCATCACTGCTGGATGGTTGGAAGGAAGCAGCGGCAGCCATGGTTGGATGGGCCTGGTTTTTAAAGCCATGCTGGTTATGTGGTCACTTTAGTAATTGCTTTAAGATGATGAGGAGCTCAAACCCTTGCTGAGCAATGTAGCCTGTCCCATTGTGCCATCAGGCCCCCAGGGTCAAGGAGCAGCTGGATGCAGCATACATAAAATATTGCTTGCTATTAATATTTTTCTAGTAACAAAGGGCACAACATCAGGGAAGATGCAAAAGCAGATGTCCTGAGCTTGCTTTCTTACTCTACAGAAAGGTTTGAAAATTTAAAAATAAACCTGAGGTCTGACTCACAGATAAGCAGCTCCATGTACACTTGGAGATGGTAACAACCGATGCCAGGCCTACAAAGAAGTAGTGTCTTTTTTGCTACTGGAGATTGAACTCAGGGGCACTCGACCACTGAGCCACACCCCCAGCCCTATTGTGTGTTTTATGTAGAGACAGGGTCTCACTGAGTTGCTTAGTGCCTCACCATTGCTGAGGCCGGCTTTGAACTTGCGAGTCTCCTGTTTCAGCCTCCCTAAGTGCTGAGATTACAGGCTTGCGCCACCGCACCCGGCTATGTCATTTTTTTCCCCCCATGCCTTTTTAATTTTGTTTATTTTCTCATTTTTTTTTAATATCAAAATTTGGGGTTGGGGGTGTAGCTCAGTGGTACAGCATGTACTTATTAGCAGGCACAAGGCCCTGGGTTTGATCCTCAGCACCCAAAACAAACAAAAACCCTGAAATTCTGTTGGCATATTAGGGAAAAGTCTCCTAGATCAAGGAAAAAGAAGCAAAACCAAGAAACTGGGCTAGTGAAAGTCCAGTGCTCATCTGCAGGGCTGACTGAAGCAGTCACACCTCTGCATCCAGATGGCAAGTGACACCAGCTGTGGAAGAGAGGCAGCTGGAAGACTACTGTCACCTGGGTCATCACTCCTGCTCAGAGAAAGATGAGGAGGAACAGGGGACAGATGTAAAATGAAAAGGTGGGCACGAGGTGGTGGCCTGGAGAGTGGCACACAGGGGGCATTAAATTCTGCTAGCTCAAAGCCATTGGTACAGGCAGGTCTCTGCAATGACTAAGGCTAGAGGCCAGGTTAAGAAGGCTGATCTCTAGCTGGGCGCGGTGGCTCAAGCCTGTAATCCCAGCACTTAGGGAGGCTGAGACAGGAGACTTGCGAGTTCAAAGCCAGCCTCAGCAATGGTGAGGCGCTAAGCAACTCAGTGAGACCCTGTCTCTACATAAAACACAAAATGGGGCTGGGGATATGGCTCAGTGGTCCAGTACCACTGAGTTCAATCCCCAGTACCAAAAAAAAAAAAAAAAAAAAAAAAAAGAAGGCTGATCTCTGCTTTGAAAGGAAATCCAAAGCCAGGATAATTTTAATTTTACACATACACACTTGCATGCTCACACACAGTGTTTTAGAGAGAAAATGTCTTCAAACACCTGAAACTACAATAGCAAGGACAGCGGTGGTTAGGGGTTCAAACTCAGGCCTGCAGGTGGAGAGGGATGGATTTCTTGATACTTTTCTCTGGCTCTAAGCCAGATCTTTTGTTCACTGTTTTCTAAATATCCATGGGAAACCAAAAGAACAGAGTCCTGGTGTTAAATGCTATATCCTGGGAGAGGCCCTAGCAGCCAGGCATGGCCTTCAGGGCAGTGAGGTGGCTTTTTCCATGCTTATGAGGGAGTCTGGGGAGGGAGTTTCAGGTTATCCCTTCAGACATTTTTCAGTTCCTCCTCTTCCTGCCTTCATTTACTTGACATACTGGGTCTCCCGGATCATGCCTCTGGACTACTCTCAGCAGGACAGAACTTCCAAGATTGATGTTCTCTTCTAGCACCTTGTGCCGTATACCTGTTCTCTGCTCTTGACAGCTTCCCATGAAGACCTGCCTTTTTTTGGTACTGGGGATTGAACTGTGTGGAAAAAAGGGTGGGGGAGGGGAGGCTCGGTGGCCCATCCTGTAATCCCAGCACTTTGGGGGGCTGAGACAAGAGAATCGCGAGTTCAAAGCCAGCCTCAGCAATAGCGAGGCACTAAGCAACTCAGTGAGACCCCGTCTCTACATAAAACACAAAATAGGGCTGGGGATGTGTTTCTTTCTTTTTTTTTTTTTTTTGGTACTGGGGATTGAACTCAGGGGTACTCGACCACTGAGCATCATCCCCAGCCCTATTTTGTGTTTTATGTAGAGACAGGGTCTCACTGAGTTGCTTAGCGCCTCGCCATTGCTTAGGCTGGCTTTGAACTGGCGATTCTCCTGTCTCAGCCTCCCTAAGTGCTCGGATTACAGGCTTGAGCCACCTCGCCTGGCTAAGACCTGCTTTAATTACATGATGGGCTGGCCTCCTCGTCAGCATCAATCAGGCAAAGATAGACCTGTTCCAAATGTTCTCAATGCCCTCGAAAGTCAATTTCCTCACCCAGTGTGGGGATGGTGAACAACAACACATGGTATTGCCCACCATCTGCCTTGGGAATGTCAGGTGGAACAAGACCCTAAAATCCATCCCAGGAGTCACTCACTTTTGTAATCTGTAATCTCAAATCATGTGGTCAAGTCACTCAACCAATGAAAAGTGATATACCTGCCTAGTCCACAGAGGGCTGAGCACACCATCTAGCAGATATGTGCCTATTCCCCCAACTTGCCCACTTGGGGATCCTGTTAACTTTTCAGTATGAGACAGGTCTCCTAGATGCATGCTGATCACACACACACACACACACACACACTGCACAATGCAAATAGAGACACTTTTTTTTTTTTTTTTGGTACTGGCGATTGAACCCAGGGGCGCTTAACTACTAAGCTACAGCCCCAGCCCTTTTATTTTTTATTTTGAGACAGGGTCTCTAAATTGCCCAGGCTAGCCTCGAACTTGCAATCTTCCTGCCTCAGGCGTGTACCACCACATCCAGTGAGATGTTACCTTTTTTTTTTTTTTTTGGTACCAGGGATTGAACTCAGGAGCACTCGACTACTGAGCCACATCCCCAGCCCTAAATTGTGTTTTATTTAGAGACAGGGTCCCACTGAGTTGCTTAGTGCTTCGCCATTGCTGAGGCTGGCTTTGAATTCACGATTCTCCTGGCTTAGCCTCTCAAAGTGCTGAGATTACAGGTGTGTGCCACCGCGCTCGGCTGAGATGCTATCTTTTAACACCTGCAGCTTGAACATAAATTCAAAAGAAAATTTTTTTTTAAACTTTCCTACATTTTCCTTCAGATTCATTAGAGCTATGGTGCCTGATGTTACCTGACAACCTACTGAATGTCTGATCATTTCAGTGGCTTTGCCTATTACTGGGGAGGTAGGGTAGGGTAGGGAGGACAAAATTGAAATTTAGAATATTTTAATAATTTTTACACAGTATCCATTTCTAAGAGTGAACCCTAAACAACTAGATATTATGGATTTTTTTTAGTGAAGTCTTTAATTTTTAGGAATATGTTAATCCTTAATTAATAAGAATCATTAAAGGCCTGTACTTCAATGCGATGCTGAAAAGGATTCTGTTTAAGTGATTCTTTTACAAGTGAAAACCAAGAAAGTGGCTGAGTGGACAAGAGCTTAGGTCAGAGGCATTATCTGAGGGAGGGACATGGTCAATCAATGCCTTGTATTAAAGAGTGTTTCCAAAGAAAAACTCCACGACCTTTCTCTGGTCCCCAAAGGTTACCATTAAAGGACAATAGACAGCAGATTCCCTTCTTAATTAACATTTTTATTAAATAACCCATTTCAAATAATAGTTAAATTCTCTAAATTTATATCATTCTATTAACCATAATCTAATCTCATTAACCTTGAAATCCCAGTCTTAACTACCCAATTCTATACACCATGGTACTATCTACTAAACTAATTAAGTGACCTTCAAACTATTTCTCCTCCATACAAAATCATCATTTTTTTTTGCTCATAGTTCTTTGCTAGATCTCTCCTTAATTCACTTCCTGTGAACCTGGTTGCTGAAGGCCCGACTGGAGCACATTCTTACCAAAATCAAACTACACATAATAAACTCACTTATTCAGACTGGTCCATTTTATGTCCCTCTTGTGTAACCCCTGCCCCCACCTTGTCACTGTCTAGTAACTTGCTGCTTTTTTTTTTTTTGGTACCAGGCATTGAACTCAGGGGTACTCGACTACTGAGCCACATCCCCAGCCCTATTTTGTGTTTTATGTAGAGACAGGGTCTCACTGAGTGGCTTAGCGCCTTGCCGTTGCTGAGGCTGGCTTTGAACTCGCGATTCTCCTGTCTCGGCCTCCCAAAGTGCTGGGATTACAGGCTTGAGCCACCGTGCCTGGCTAACTGGCTGCTTCTTTTTTTACCTAAGGATCCTATAAAGGGGGCTAGGGATATAGCTCAGTGGCAGAGTGCTTGCCTAGCATGTGAGAGTCCTGGGGCTTGACCCCCAGCACTGTGAGAAGGAAAAGAAAGAAAAAGGAAGGAAAGAAGGGAGGAAGGAAAGAAGGAAGGAAAAATAGACCCTGTAAAGAGCACGACATGGCTATGGTGGTTCCACAGCCAGGAGCATATAGCTCCACCCTGAGCAGAGTCGGGTGGGGTGGGGGACGAGAAGCTTCCTCTCCACACCCAGCTCCTCTGAGGCAGTGCCCTTGACTTTGATGCCCCTGCTGTCAATGCTGACTCTAGATCACTCTCCTTCTCCTTTTTTACATCCTAAGGCTGGCTGAAGAAACAGGAGCCTCACTGTTAATTCTGGCTTTGCTGTTTCATGCTTTCACTACTCTGGCCAAGAGAAAAGATCACAGAGTTGGAATGCACTTTTTAATGAGTAGGCACCCAAAATATATTTCTTTTCTTTAGCTCCATCTTTATAGTCCCCAATCTCAGGATGTTCTCAACTTTCTAATTTTGGGTTCTGAACCATTTAGAGAGGCAAAGTCCTCTTGCTGGAGTGGTTTCTAGAAACACAAGAAACCTGCTACAGGACGGGGCCTCTAGGTTTTCATGACGCCCAGCCTGTTTCAATGAAGATGCACCCAGATGACTGCTGCTGTGATTTGTGTGTGTGTGGTGCTAGGGATGGAACCCAGGGTCTTGCACATGCCACGAAAGTACACTATCACTCTATCACTGAGCTACACACCCAGCCCTCCCTCCCCCTTTTAAAATATTTTTAGTTCTAGATGGACACAATACCTTTATTTTATCTATCTATCTATCTATCTATCTATCTATCTATCTATCTATCTATTTATTTATTTATTTTGTACCGGGGATTGAACTCAGGGGTACTGGACCACTGAGCCACATCCCCAGCCCTATTTTGTGTGTTTTTTTTTTTTTGGTGGTACTGGGGATTGAACTCAGGGGCATTCAACCACTGAGCCACATCCCCAGCCCTAAGTGCTGGGATTACAGGTGTGCACCACCATGCCCAGCTATTTAATTTATTTATTTATTTTGGTACCAGGGATTGAACTCAGGGGCACTCGATCACTGAGCCACATCCCCAGCCCTACTTTGTGTTTTATGTAGAGACAGGGTCTCACTGAGTTGCTTAGTGCCTTGCTGTTGCTGAGGGTGGCTTTGAACTCGTGATTCTCCTATCTCAGCCTCCCTAAGGGCTGGGATTACAGGCTTGCGCCACAGCACCCGGCTTATTTTATTTATTTTTATATGGTGCTGAGGATCGAATCCAGTGCCTTACAAGTGCTAGGCAAGCACTCTACCACTGAGCCCCCATCCCTCCCTTTTTTTTTTTTTTGGTACTCAGGGTCACTCAACCACTGAGCCACATCCCCAGCCCTATTTTGTGTTTTATGTAGAGACAGGGTCTCACTGAGTTGCTTGCTTAGCGCCTCACCGTTGCTGAGGGTGGCTTTGAACTCGCGATTCTCCTGTCTCAGCCTCCCAAAGTGCTGGGATTACAGGCTTGCACCACCGCGCCTGGCTCCAGCCCTCCCTTTTTAAGTTTATATGCTTTTATATAATTAACACTGAGAATATATTACTTTTACAATCAGAACCTGAGGAGAAAGAAATAAAATAAATAAGACTAAGGGCTGGGGATATAGCTCAGTTGGTTGAGTGCTTGCCTTGCATGCACAAGGCCCTGGGTTCAATCCCCAGCACCACAAAATATAAATAAATAAATAAATAAATAAATAAATAAATAAATAAGACTAAACAAAACCTCCAGCATCACTAAATAAATAGATAGACAGATAAATAAGACTAAACAAAATGAAACAAAAAAACACAAACCAAAACCGAAAAGCCAATTCCCCAAATCCCATAGAGACCCATAGAGCTCCAGAATCCGTTTTGGGGTTACAGCTACGGTAATCTCAGACCACTAAAGAGCCCCCAACACACCCATGTGCATAAAGAGCTTCTGAGGTATAAGCATGAGTGGTCTGTGGAGGGGCACTTCATTTGTGCTGACTGGTTTGCCCTCAGGTCTAGGGGCCAAAACATAGTGGCTCTTTTTTGTAAAAAAAGGAAAGCTGGGCGTGATGGTGCATGCCTATAATCCCAGTGGCTCAGGAGGCTGAGGCAGGAGAATCTTGAGTTCAAAGCCAGCCCCGGCAACTTAGCAAGGTCCTAAGCAAATTAGCGAGACCTCATCTCTCTAAATAAAATATAAAAAAGAAGGGCTGGGGATGTTGCTCAGTGGTTAGTGTCCTTGGGTTTAATCCCTGGTACAAAAAATAAAAAAAAATAGGAAAAACAAAAACCAACAACAATCAAAAAATAGGCAGCAAACATGATAGCATTGAAATAATTGTAGGAAGTGATTATCTGCTTAGGATAAAAGCAGCCAAGCCACTTTAAGACAAATTAGTATCAAATGTCTTAGAAGAGAGGGACAAAGAATATTCAAAGGGAAATGGAAAGATGCTGTAGAACAAAGGTTAAGAGTCAAATCTCAAGTTTGTATCTCAACACCAAGTTCAGAGAGAAGCAAACTGCTCATGCCATTAGAGACATGTGCTCCATGACAATTAGGGGAGATACAATTGCTTCAGATAGGGCAAATCCTTCAGCACCCTAGAGCAGTGTGGTCCAGCCCCACAGCACGCCAGCATCATGGCAAGTATACCACAGATTTAAAATGAGAGCCAGAGCCGGGCGGTGGCTCACGCTTGTAACCCCAGCACTTAGGGAGGCTGAGACAGGAGAATCGCCAGTTCAAAGCCAGCCTCAGCAACGGCGAGGCGCTAAGCAACTCAGTGAGACCCTGTCTCTACATAAAACACAAAATAGGGCTGGGGATGTGGCTCATGGTCCAGTACCCTGAGTTCAATCCCTGGTACAAAAAAAAAAAATTGAGGTCTGTGGGGGACACTGGGGTTTCAGAATAAGCAGCAGTCCTGGAGGGTGGACTCTAGTGCATCAACTGATTTGAGGCTGCTTGGTATAAAGCATGAGAGCTGAAACTGCTTATCAGTCTTGCAGGATATAGCCTCCTGGGTGTCTGGGTTATAACTGTTCTGCCCTAAATTAATATTAAATGAGGGGGAGCCTGCTTTCCTGCTATACAATTCCTTAGCTTTGTACTAAGGAAGTTTTCATTCTGCAGAAGCAGGAAATAGACACAAACCCTGAGGACAGGGGAGAGGACCAAGAGAAAAAGCAAAAACACTTTAAGGATGACTAGCCTGATGGCCATCACTTTAGGAGTACAAGTTTTCAGTGTGTATAATATTAGACACAACACAGAACCCCAATCCAATCATCAAATAATTCTAGTTAGAAATAATCTTCACACTCCTCTGTTCTGGCCTCCTACCCAATGGGGAAAGCTTGTTGCATGTGTAGGGTGGTTTATCTATGGCTTTCTTGGAACACTTCATGGTATCTGACTGGCTGCTGACTAGAAAAGAACCAACTTCCTCCATACCCTTCACATCCTAAAATGGTTCATCTGCTGATCAAAATCTATTTGTTTCATGTTTTTTTCTACCTAGGTCAACCCAACCAATGAGACAGACCACCTTGGTTGGCTGCCATGTTGCCAGGGACCAAGCCTTCCTTTAGCCTCACCTGAACGCCCTCTCCTGTGAGAGCTGAGCAAGACTGGATCTGCCAGACTCGGTCACGGATGGTGTGCAGGTTCAGTCCTTCTGCAATTTCAGAGGCAGGGGCTGCTGTGAGCAAATCCTGCTTATTAGCAAAGATGAGCACGGGCACGCAACTCAGCTTTTCTTCCTCCAGTAATTCAGCTAGTTCCTAGATCATTTTGGGAAGGGAGGAAGAAGGAAGAATGAAATCTATGGTAATTAAGCCTCCACTTCTAATTGCCAAAAATGAACTAAAGCTGATCATCTAGCAACTTTCAAGGGCAGTGATTCTTAGGCTTGAGCTAGGAAGATGCCCCTGGGCCTTAATCCAGGGATTCTGATTTTGCAAAGTTTGAGTCAGCACTAGGGAATCTGCATTTTTAACAAACACCTCAGGTGATTCTGCTATAGGTGAATGACAGATCACACCTTGAGAAACATTATTCAAGGGAGAATATATATAGTGGTTAGAGATTTAAAATTTATCCAACTTCTTTTCTTTTTTCTGAAGATCTATCGCAGAGCCTTGCATATGCTAAGCAGGTGCTCTACCACTGAGCTAGACTCCCAGCCTGCAAACAACTTTTAATGCAGATATACATATATGAATGTGTGTGTGTGTGTGAATTGAAAACTGAAGATGACAGAGATTATAACTGTTTCATCAATCTCTATCTCCAAAACATGTATGCACATGTATTACATTACATCAAACCCATATCCTAAGATAACTTTATTGGCAAGGTCCCTGGTTTTTAGGTTATAGACTGTCCTCTAAACTGTATATTAATTCTGTCTGCAGTAAGTATAAGAGAGGGTGTATGCCTAGTTAAATGAGAGGCCTCACCTCTGTCCCAGTAAACCCACATTTTAGCTACTTTAAATGCTTGGGCTTTCAAAACAACTGGATGGCTCAAAGGGCGGATGAATACACAGGATCCCCTCCACCTCCAAGCTCATGTGTAGCACTGGTTCTTCTGAGTGATGATCCAGAAATCATCAGACTATGGAAGGGAGATGGGCTATCTCCAAGAGTCTGGAGACTTCTAAATCTACTTTCTAAGAAAAATAAGATAAATGTAGGGACTGCTGCCTTTGGAAGTCCACCAGTCGTAGTTTAGAACATAGGCCAAAGACTGCAATATCTAAGCACACCTCTCCAAAGAGGTCCACTCCAGCCCTTGCTTCTTTAGTAAAGAAAGACTAAAAAGCACTATCCATTTTACTTTGGATAAAATGTCCTATGCCCATTTTTTTCTATGTAGAACCATATTCACAAATCACATCATGTAATCATGTGACATATAAACTTCATGTGAAGCCATGTTTGGGTTCAAAGTTTATCTTATCTCCTGGCTTGAAAACAAAAGCAGCTTAATTTTGGCTTGTATGTTTCTTTCCATCCTTTTGAATTTGACAGTTATCCCTGGTTGGTATTAAAAGATGTAAACAGAAATGATGAGTGCATTGTTCCTCTGGGCTCATTTCTACATGGCCTGGGAAGAAACTAGAAGAGCTTTTGGACATAGTGCTAAGTTCCATTTGTTTGTATCTTGTATATTTAATTTGATTAAAGCTAAAAGGCTTAAATAAAAAAAAATTGTTTAAAGGACTCTTAATGAATTTCTTTTTAGACAGCTGATATTTCTGCCTGCTTGCCAGAATGACTGCCTTGTTTGAACTGTAAAGGTTAAACAAAAAATAACTCCCTCACTCTCCCACATTTACAAGGTGGATTAATGAATACCCAGTTATTTGGGAAATATCTCAACAGAAGAATTATTTACCTGACCCGTCTCTTCAAATCTTTTTCTGTCTGCACTGTCAATTACATATATCTGTAAAGGAAAAGAAGACGATCACTTTAGTAAGCAGAGATGGAAAAAGATGGGGTGACTTCTACAAAAGGAGCACATGCTCCCTAGTAAGCAGTTTACAGAAATCAACCAGCAGTTGTCACCTCATCTCTGAAAGCAAAATAATCAGATAAGCTAAGGATGCCCAGAAAGGACCTCCAGCGAAGCTCCAAGGCCTAGGAAATCAGGAAAGCCAAAGGGATAAAAATACATACATTTAGTGAGCCTTTGATATGTCACTAGCCATTCTTCCTAGATCTGCTCTATTAATCTATCGAGCAACTACATGAAATAGATTTCATTATTTTCCCATTTCATATGTAAAGAAACATAAGCCTAGCCAGGGATGGTGACACATGCCTGTAATACCAGTGATTCAGGAGGTTGAGGGAGGAGGATTGTAAATTTGAGGCCAGCCTCAGCAATTTAGTAAGATTTCAGTTACCCATGCATTGTTCAATAGCAAATTATTGAGTCTCCAGGTGTTATAGTGGCTTCTTTATTTTATTTTATTTTTTAAAGCTTTTGACTCTCTCTCTCTCTTTTTTTTAAGATGGACACAATGTTTTTATTTCACTGCCTTGTATGTGGTGCTGAGGATCGAACCCAGGGCCTCACGCATGCGAGGCAAGCGCTCTACCGCTTAGCTACAATCCCAGCCTAGTGGCTTCTTTTTTTAAAGCTGTCATTAATTTCTAGTTTCAACTTAGTGAGACCCTTTCTCAAAAAATAAAAAGGAGGCTGAGACAGGAGAATCACGAGTTCAAAGCCAGCCTCAGCAACGGCGAGGCGCTAAGCAACTCAGTGAGACCCTGTCTCTAATAAAACATGAAATAGGGCTGGGGATGTGGCTCAGTGGTCAAGTACCCCTGAGTTCAATCCCTGGAACTAAACTAAATGAAAATAAAATAAAATAGGCTATGGGGATGTAGCTCAGTGGCAAAGTGTCCCTGAGTTCAATCTTTAGTACAAAAAAAAAAAAATTTAAAAAAAAAGGTGCTGGGGCTGTAGCTCAGTGGTAGAGCACTTGCCTAGCATGCGTGAGGCACTGGGTTCAATCCTCAGCACCACATAAATATAAGTAAATAAAGGTATAAAAAATACAATAACATAAAAAAAAAAAAAAGCCCAGCCCAAAGAAGTTGTTCAGTAACTTTTCCAGATTACATCTGGCACTTGACAATAGATTCAATCTCAAACACCTGACAGTGAAGTCCATCGTTGCCCTTAATCATGCTGTGAAGCTGTGTTCAAAATTGCCAGAATGGAAGTGATGGTGTTTTTAGGCATTTACAATCCTACATTCCTCAAATATCATCACTTGCAAAGTACCATGTAGAGTGTTAATTATATGCTGACTTTGGGGACAGAGATAGAAGACACAGTTATCTCCTCTCATTCCTACTTTTCAGGCTGCTTGGAGATCAAGATTGAAATAGTAAGGCAAAGGCTTTGCCAGAAGAAAGAGGAAGCTTGAGAATCATCATAAATTATAAAACCCAGCTTCACCCCCCAACACCTGAACTTAGTTACTGCATAAATAACATCCTATGACAACAAGGGAAATAAGATAAAAAAGAAAGAAAAATCACCTATAACTATAGCTCCCTATTTTGATTTCCAATAGAAAGTTCCCTTCCAATCCTCCTTCATATGAAAATTAAAAAAGAAAATTAGAGATATAATTTTGTAGTCTTTTTTATAACTAAATGATTAATGTTTTCCCAGTTGTTAATCTAAAAATTATCAATTTTTCAAACTTTCTTTAGAAAGAATTTAAAATTGTTATTAAGCTAATGATATAAAGGAAATGCTCTTGTAAAAGAGCATATTCAATTAAAAACAAAAACCAGTTTTCCACTCTCATTACAAAAAATTGATATATGGCAATGCATGTAGGCATTTGATTTCTGTATGCAAATCAAATTCTGTGCTACACTGAATTTGGAAAAAAATTCACTCTCTTTTGGGAAAAAAAATTAAAATTCCTTTGCTTAATGCTTTCTCATTTAGTCTCTAACGGTAAATAATATATCAGGAACCACATTCAATTTTTCTTTTTTTCAAAAATAGCCTATGTTTCAGCTGGGCACGGTGGCGCAAGCCTGTAATCCCAGCACTTAGGGAGGCTGAGACAGGAGAATCGCGAGTTCAAAGCCAGCCTCAGCAACAGCGAGGCACTAAGCAACTCAGTGAGACCCTGTCTTTACATAAAACACAAAAAAGGGGTGGGGATGTGGCTCAGTGGTCTAGTACCCCTGAGTTCAATCCCTGGTACCAAAAAAAACCCCAACAAACTCTATGTTTCTACTTAGAGACTCATAGGAAGAGAAAGGATGAATATATTTGATTTCAATATATATTTTTTCTGGTGGCCCATATTATTATTGCTGTTAATATTGCTAACTCAATGTTAATATATGCATCAATGGACTGTGTATACCAGATATCCAAAATTTGATGTTCTGTCTCATAAACCACTATACAGAACATGGTGATAGTTCCATTTATACCAGTAGGGATCATAATTAGTTAATTAATGCACCTATTTATTTTATGGTGCTGGGAATTGAACCTAGGGTCTCGTGCACATTTTTTCTTACAGTATGGGGACTGAATCCAGAGATAAGCTGTCACTGAACCACATCCCCAGCCCTATTTTGTGTTTTATATAGAGACAGGGTCTCACTGAGTTGCTTGGGCTGGTCTCAAACTTGTGCAAACTTGCAATCCTCTTGTTTCCACGTCCTGAGTTGCTGGGATTACAGGTGTGCACCACTGTGCTTGATAGTAAATCACATTTTAAAAGAAAACGAGCTTAGTATAAACACAGATGTAGAAAGAAGGAATGCAATGGGAGAGGGGACCTCAACATAGAAAACCTAACTAGAATTATTGGGAAGTATGCAGTGAATTAGGATGATCTTCACTGAAGCAACAGTTCAAGATGAGAGGGACAAGGAGGGCCAGGTGATTGCTGGGAGTGTTTTGGGATCAGAGGACTGTCTGGAGGTGGTGTGCAGATCCTGAGCAAGACAGGAGCTACAAAGCAGGGGACAGATGTGCCAGGAGTGGTGTAGGGGAGCTCATCTGATATGATGAGAAACAGTCGGGAGAGGGAGATGAGGAGTAGAGAGAGTTTCCATAGTAGAGAGGATGATCAAATACTGGTGAGCCCAGAGCCTGAAGGCTAATGAGAACTTTCATTTCCACTCAGTAATCATTTGCTATTTTTTGCTCTGACATGAAACTTTTCAGGTAATGTTTCTCTTATTTTCTTTTCTTTTTTGGTACTAGGGATTGAACATGGGGTACTCGACCACTATGCCACATCTCCAGCCCTACTGTGTGTTTTATTTAGAGACAGGGTCTCACTGAGTTGCTTAGCACCTTGCCGTTGCTGAGGCTGGCTTTGAACTTGCGATTCTCCTGTCTCAGCCTCCCCAGCCACTGGGATTACAGGTCTGTGCCACCTCAACCTGTTCCCTTTCTTTCTTTCTTTTTTTGTATGAGGATTGAACTCAGGGGCACTGGACCACTGAAACACATCCCTAGCCCTATTTTGTGTTTTATGTAGAGACGGGGTCTCACTGAGTTGCTGAGTGCCTCGCTATTGCTGAGGCTGGCTTTGAACTCGCGATTCTCTTGTCTCAGCCCCCCAAAGTGCTGGGATTACAGGATGGGCCACCGAGCCTCCCCTCCCCCGCCCTTTTTCCACACAGGTATGTGTTTCCTTCTGAACATCAACCACAGATAAGAAGAGTTGTTGTTAGTATTGTTTAACAGAATAGCTACTGGTTAATTTGATCTTGCAAAACACTACAAATTAAAAATCTATACACAGCAGACGCGGTGGAGCAAGCCTGTAATCCCAGCACTTAGGGAGGCTGAGACAGGAGAATCGCGAGTTTAAAGCCACCCTCAGCAATGGCGAGGCACTAAGCAACTCAGTGAGACCCTGTCTACACATAAAACATAAAATAGGGCTGGGGATGTGGCTCAGTGGTCGAGTGCCCCTGAGTTCAATCTCCAGTACCTCCCTCCCCCCAAAAAATCTATACACAAATAATTAATAAAAAATTTCCCTGGTCTTTAACCAGAAGGTATCAGAGAAAGTTAAACACTCATTGTGCTTCTGGCTGTTTGTTTTTTTTTAAATATTTTTTTAGTTGTAGATGGACA
>PVHX01021849.1:0-28904 GCA_004024805.1 Geosciurus inauris
TCACAATAAAGGAGAGGGGCACTAGGGAAGAATAGAGTTACTTTAGATTAGGTAAAGGAGAGTAAGGGAGGGGAGGGGATATGGGGATAGAAAGGATAAAAGAATGAAAGAGACATCATTACTTTATGTACATATATGACTGCATGACTAATGTGATTCTACAACATGTACAATCAGAAAAATGAGAAATTGTACCCCATTTATGTGTGATCAAAGTGCATAAATGTATTCTACTGTTATGTATAACTAATTAAAACAAATAAACAAATTTAAAAAGTCTATCTGAAAATATTCTATTTACTGTTCCAGCACTAATACGAAGTAAATTTTCCTCTACCAAAATTGTTTTGTGTCAGATTTCTTTGATGGAATTATAAAAGTTCTATTTTGAGAAAAAGAAATTGCATAAAATTATAAATGTTTTGTAGCAATAATTTTATTAACAATATGAAAGCCCTCAAGAGCCTTATCATTTTTCTTTAAATATACTATGAAAGTTTAGAGCTACTACATCCATCCTCCCAAATGCACCTGTAAGTTGCACTTGAAATCATTATTTATTTTAGTGCCCCTAGTCCTTAACCTTTGACCAAGTCAAAACTGAATTTTATTTACTTTGATATTGGTATACAGAATTTATAAAAGTATGGGGGAAATTCAATTATGATAAAAACACTTGTTTTACTGGAACAAGTGAAAATGAATTTATGGAAAGATTCCCCACTGTGTATACTTTTGTTAATTCCTAATTTTTCTGTTCATCAGAAAACAGTGTACATGTCTCCTCTGCATTTTCCCAGGTCAACAAAACTTAGAATTTGTAAATGACAAATTCAGAGAATATATAAGATGATCTTTATATATTCAACAACCTGTATATGACACGCCATGTAACATGCTAGCAATTAAGAATAGGATGAAAAAGCAAGGTAGATCTCATCTTAAATTAATGAAACCTGCACCTACATACTTGGCTTTTAAATATGCAGTCTACTCTTTCTTTGCACAAAAAAAGGAGAAATAGTGTCATGTACAGTTTTGTTCTGCAGCTAAAACTTTCATTACTGAATTCTATCATTTAATATTATCTTAAAATTATAAAATATATTAACAAAAATAACATGTTAAAGGACCAGCTCACATAATACTATCACATCAATTTGCAGGAAAGTACAAGTTATGAAAGAGTTTGATACCTTTTTTTTAAAGAAGTGAGTTGAGATAGTAAAAAATTGAAAATTTAAAAAATGCTTAATATTATTGTCTAGTATGCTAATTCTGTATCCACTAAGTTAGATGTAAGGAAAAAAATAAGCACTTAAAAAGGAAAATGCTAATATAGGCTTGAATGTTTTCTAGCTCTAATAACAGATATTCTCAGTTGGCTGCAGGTATCGTAGTTGGAGAATTAGATCAGCACATAAAGCTAAACCATCATCAATAATAATTGTTCAGCCATCTTAAGCAAGCCAACAACCAAACAGGCATTAGCAGTGCTGGCTTTTGTAAAAATAAAAGCTAAACAAAGCAACACTATTGCATCTGATTTCAGTAAAATTGTGGGAAAATATGCAACTCTAAATTATCATAATTAATCTATATATATGCTCTTTCCTTTGAATTTTTACCGAAATTTCTTAAAATTAATATGCACACTATCAACTTCAAAGGCTACTTTCTAATCTTACATTTTCTCCTATTATTTGGGATATTTTATAATATGTTTACATTATATTAAGATACTGATTTATTAATTTCTAAATTGTATTAAATGAGATCTAATAGTTCTATTTTGTCTGTTTTCCTACTTTTTCATTTTCTAAGTCAACAGTGTCACTGTAATTACTACAAATTTCATTGTAATGTTTAAATAGTAGTTTTCTAACTTTTAGATGAACAAATTGTTTAAGTGAATTGGATTTTGAAGAATCCTCAAAAATTTTTCCTTACTCAACCTTAAAAGCATTCAAGATCAATTTCTGAAATTGAAGGAATACTCACACTATTTCAAATCTTTTTAATTTCTAAAATAATGCCTCTGATCGTCGATCATTTTAGAAGTAGAGCAAGGAGACTAAAGTCCAAATATACATAAAATCGTCCCTTATGTTTCAACTAAGTAATTTAATGCATATTTCTCTAGCCTTAGTTGATATTATTTCCATTTCCTGAACCAAACTGGTGAATATATTATATATTTAAGACATATATTGTATTTAAGACTTTTCATTTCTATTTAAGTGACTTGCCATTATTTCATGACAACCATAGTTATAAAACATTTCTCTTTATAAAGAAATTGTTGTTGGTCATCTACCATCACCTTTAATTTCAGCACAGAAAACAAAAACTAATATTTAGACCATTTTGAAGTAATAAGGCAGCCATAGTTTCTGAACCTGTGGAAATATTTCCAAGATTGCAGAACAACTGCTGTTTCTAACATTCATAGTCCCAGAATTTAGTTATTTTTTCCAAAATCCATCATATACTCAAACTAAATTGATTCCATAAAAATAAACCAATGATAAGAAAAATTATGAAAATCTTTCTTTAGAGTGTGGGAATTCAACAATTTCCTATTGATCAAATCCTCAAATGCTGAATTTATATAAGATTCTGAACAGTTTCCAGCATTATTTCAGGGAAAAAAATCTAAAGCCCACATGTCTCCCTCAAACATAAGACAATACTTTGTGAACCAATTAAGAGGTATGATCCATGTCCAATGAACAACCAATCCTGGACTTCAATCTACAGCACAGCCTGTTTTTAAAGATAACAGGCAGACTCATTAAGGTAAGAGTAAATTGCTCTTGTAAGTTATTAAATGTAACAAAGAACTCCTATCATCTGGATTGACTTCTTTTGAATGATATAAGTGGAGTCATCAGGCAAAAGAAATAACAAAAGAAAACTAACAAAAAGGGATGAATTCTAAATATTTTAATGCTCCTTCTGCATTTTGGCTGATAGGCACTCTCTAAATGAAATCTATTTTAAAATAAAAGCAGACTACATCAGCTTTTCTTGACAGTCTAAATTGGATTTAATTTGTTCTTAATCATATTTCTAGGTCCTTATTTGTGTATTTCTATTTATTTATTTTTTTGCTTTTTATCCCATTAATAAATAAAGACAACTGGAAATACTGAAAATGCAGACTGCCTTCAGGTAGATACCATATGTTGTCTCTTTGGGGATAGACTGAAGATGTGACTAAGAATGCTTAATACTACAAGTGCTGGCTGCTAAGCATAATGAATTGAAATATGGGAATCATATTGACAAGAAATTATTCTCTCTCTGCAAGAAAAATCTGGAGGTAGGCAGGAAAAGATATATTTTCTTCTCACTCTGCCTATGAGCATCTAGAAATGAGATCTATATATTGGTGTATAAGGTTAGCAAAATTGTTCAGGATGAGGAATATATCACATTACAAAGATACTTAATGAACCTTCTTTAAATGCTTTCTTTGTTAATTATACAGCCTTTAAGACTTCTCTGTGATGATACAAAAAATTGTAGAATAAAGCCTCATATGACATAGCCAAAGCAATCCTCAAAACCAGTGTGTTCTTAAGTAGGGAGTGGAAGCAAATCAGTTTAAGAAAATAGAGGGCACATATGGAGTGTGGTAAGATCTTACTGATGTGGGTGCAAGTCATGAACACACAAAATGCCACTCCCATCAACAGATGAAAATTTCAGCAGTGCCATAAGCTACACTACTATGATAATTATGCTTTTGCCAAGCTAACTTTATGCTTACACAAAGTCCATTCAGGGAAGAAGACAGAATCATTCTATGCTCTTCATTCAATTCCATGTCTAAAATAGTTTCCATTTAAAAGTCAGAGCATTTTAACATAAATGTTTCAATATATTAGTCTCCTAAGCCTTCACTTTAAGCAATACAATCACTTTCTCAATCAATTGATCTTTTTTTAAAATTTTGGTTAACATTTAATAGTTGTACATATTTATGGGCTACAGTGTGATACAAGAATGTACTGTTCAAATGAGGGTAATTTGCCCTTTGACCTAAACCAGTCTACCACCTGCTCATCACAGCTCTTAAGATTTCCAACCTGTTCTTTCACCACTAAACACTACTTGTTCTTCTACTAATTAGAACTATTAAATAGTTATTTGACACTGTTGGGAAAGCTTTCATTCTAGTCTATCTGGATCATTACCATACCTCAAACCATATCAAACCCTAGTTCAACCCTGGCTGTAATTATATGTCCTTAATAGTTCTCTACTGGAACCCATTAAGTAAGCCTGATCCTATCATCCTATACACTTAAATATAACCTGGTCAAGAATACAGCAAATCCCTTCCATCTCCTGCAGTGGGTTCATCCAAATTGCACAAGAAAATCTCTTCCTAATATTCCAAATATTTCCAACTTTCATTTTTGTCACAACTAATAACTCCTGAATATCCTTCCCCTTCTTGAAACATGCTTGAGGAGTAAAATGAGAAAAGATCATTTTCCTGTATCCAGATGCAATCAATATATGAACTCTCAAAATTAGGTATACCTCATTCTACTCCCCAAGATCATTTACTCACTATTCTCACACCTAATACACATTTAGTGCTCATATTAATATAATGCAAGTATTTTACCTATTTGTACATTTCTTTAGTATTTTTATCCTTTCATATCCTTTATATGTTGATGTATGTTAGACCTGTCTTCAGTTTTAAAATCCTTCAGGAGTCATAACTATACTCAGATTATCTGCACAACTCCTAACTTGTATGGAATGATGGGCAAATACTTGCTTACTAGATGATATTTAATATGATTAAGATTATTAACACCATCACTGTGATCATTTTTCTACTGTAAACTATTACTAAAAATATAAAGCCATTTCTAAAAATCGTGGGAGTTCTTTGAGCCCAATAGGTCATTATGATAAGAAATTAGTCAGGTTTAATAGAGATTAACTGATGAATTTGAAAATGTTATTTGCACTTTAGCATTTGACTCATCATGACCACCGACTGGTTGTTAGAAGTCCAATCTAGGCCAAATCAAAGGTGTTGCTCCCTGTGTGAGCCAATGATCACAGACTATCTTCTAACACTTGACAGCATTCAGCATTCTGCATTCTGCAAAGGTATGACATTGATAAACAGGGGGAGCCTAAATGAGATAATACCAACTGAGTGAAAACAAAACAATGTCATAATTTAAGAAAAATACCAAAGCAAGGACTCAAAGGGGTGATATTCACATGTAAGAAACTATCAACTACAAGAGAGACTTTCATTACCACAAAATTTCCAATTACAGCAATGCTCTTTGTCAACTTTCAACTTCCTTTAGAAAAGGAATGAAAACTATAGTCAAATAAAGCAAATAAAAATCAGAATATAAAAAAAGCAGAATGAAACATTGTTTTGAACCTAACCTATATGTTGATTCAAGGAGTAAAATATCAAATAAAAATCTGGATCTGCACATTTTGTTTCCTGTAGAAGATTTATTTTATTCATTTTATCATGCATAATATATATGTCAGTTCATTTCTGTTCTGGACTAACTTTTAGGAAGTCTATAAATTGTAGGGATGTCATATCCTTAAATACCTACAATGAACTCTATTTACATGGGGAGTTTTTTTCCTTGAATTTTCATTGTAGTTCCTAATTGCACATTATTGTCATAGTTTAATTTTTCAGCTTTATTCTGGCCCATTGCTTCAACTTTCCCCAGGGGTTTTCCTCATATTGTGTTTTCCATTAAACTACAAAGCAATTTACATAGCTGCAATGTCAATGGTAGGTATTTAAGTATTATAAATGTTACCTTACATGATTGACTAGGTCTTATTTCCAGTACAACTAGTTGGAATAAACAAGGTATAAGTAATTCTTCTGAATGTCTAAGAATTGTCTCCCTCCAGTTAAAATTAAGTAGTATTCCAAAAACACAATTATTTGTTCTAATAGAAGTAGATTTAACAAAGTAAGGTAATAGCAATGCATTCATGTGACAAAAGGCTTTTTAACTGATTTAGAAACTTGTTATATGAATCTATATTCTATGAACAAATCTCCAATAGTCAAATCTCATTTTAAGATAACAATTTCCTGTTATGAGAATTGTATTTATTTTTATTTTTTATTTTTTTAAGAATTTTTTTAAATGTTTATTTTTTAGTTGTAGGTGACAGAATATCTTTATTTTGTTTTTATGTGGTGCTGAGGATCGAAACCTGTGCCTTATGCGTGCTAGGCGAGCACGCTACCACTGCGCCACAATCCCAGCCCCTGTATTTATTTTTAAAGAGATAAAAGAGTAAAGACAATTCTTCAACCAGATCCTCACTCAAAAATGTTCAACTGATTTCTTTTTCTAACTTTCTAGCCAAACAGAATTGTTCTGTAATTCTCAGACACACCTATGCTTTTTCATCACCTCACTCATGCTTGTGCTATTCCATCCACCAGGAATATCTTTAACCCCAATCTATATATATTCAAATCAATCACCCTTCAAGGGACCACTCAAATACAATGTCTTAAATCTTCCACCAGCCATTAATAATCCTGGCATCCTTGTTGTGTCACTCTTATGGGACTCTCTATTCAACACTAGGTTGCTCTTGGGGCTGCTTTAAAGATACAATAATATAACATGAGTTAAACGACTCACTATATTATGAAGCACAAAACAATTGTGAATTATTATTGTAAGCACTCAAAAATACTTACTCAATACATGAATGAAAACTTCTGCTCATAAACATGAAATACTTTCTTAATCTGCAAACTCCAAAAGGAAGTGCCATAAAGTTCACATTTATAGTTTACAGTTGACTTATTTTGAAAATCTGAGTGCAAATGTGTATTATAAAGAATTGTGTGCTTTTATGCATGACAAATGGGAAAAAAGTCTAGAAGAGAAACATGTATTTTATGCTTGTGTAAGTGGAGGAAAATTAGCCTTCCACCATCAGTTCCTAAAATCCCCTACATAACATATAATTATTTATATTTTTCTTTGAGTATGATTCATTATATAAAAAGTCATTTAAAAACCATTTAAAGGTAGCATACAATATACCAAAGTTCTTTAAAATTGTTCAAAATATTCTATGAGAAAAAACTAATAAAATATTATTGAAATTATTAAAATTTAAGAGAGAATTCATAGGCTCAAAACCTTCATTAATTCATGTCTTAATGAAGCAAATAACTTTAAACATTTACAATTTCCTGTGTTCTTTCAATTTTACATAAATGTAAATGAGGCATATTATTATTATTAACTTCTGACATTAAGCAATACACTTTGGGTGCATGCAAATATGATTAAGGGTTAGACAGAGGGTAAATTTCTGTAACACAATTATAGCATAAAAATAAGCTGCTGGGAAAATGTGACAGGTTCTGTTTTTTGTTCATGTAAATGTGTTCTATTACAAAAAGAAAAATGCTGGAGCACAAATACATGTACAGTACTTGTGATTTTATTAGACAAGGCATAAACTCCATGGAATATTTTAAGTAAGCCCTCTCTAAAGAGGCTAATTTATAATTCTGTAAGGAAAAGAAAGTATGCATGTCTGCGTCTGTCACAAAAATTTATTAACAGTCTGCCTCCTCATTTATGCATCACAAGACAATAAAGTCATCAGTGATGTTTATTTCTAGTCAAAAGAAAAATATCTTATTCAGGAACCTAGAACATAATAAAATATAGACACATAGGAAGTGCAGTTGCTTACTTAACTGGCATATGGCACTGGCACGCTGCCTTCACTGGCATGCCTTCCCATCATTGAGGTTCATGTGATTGACTAACCGCTTTGCCTTATTCCTTAACTGTTTTTGTTCTCTATAGGAACCTGAAGTCAAAAGGAAAACTATGTGACAAGGAATGTTCACTGCAGGTGAGACTGAGGTTTATGTCAGGTTGCAACCTCCATATTTACCTTTCAAGATGATTTTATTTAAATATGGAGCTGAGAATACTTAGTTCACAGAGTTTCAGAAACTTGCCTGACATCAGAAAAGCTAAAATAATAGTGTATGATTTGAACAATTATTTCTCTCATGCCCCAAACTGTGCTCTTTCTATCAGATAGAGCATGCTACCTCCTCAATCTGGGTATGACTCCTATAATCATATGATTGCCTCTCTCCAATTCAAGAATAAGGAGATTGCCTACAAAAGCAACTGCTTTGTGTTGCTACTGTTACACATTATTTTCTGAGACACCCCAACAGCTACACTTTCAGAAATTCCCATTTCATATCACAAAAGCTGACCATGAGAAAGTAGCCTTTTATAAAACTAATAAATATAGAGCACTTCATTCTCACCTTGGAAATGAATAGATATTTCTGCATCGTTTGCTACTATTATAAGTAGAAATATATTTTGAAAGAAAAATAGCACTCAAGCCTCTGTTAAGTAACAGGAAGCTCATTTAAAATAAACCTGTGCACACAAAAATAAAAAAGCACATATACCTTGAACACTCTTAATTTAAAATATATATACATATTTATATAATTTGCAGTATGAAACACGTAGAATATAGGTATCTATGCAATAAATCTCATTTAAAGTATCAAAGGCAGTAAAATCAGGGCATAAGTGACTTGAATCCATTTACTATTAAGGTCAATTGTCTGAGTTATTCCTCCTACCCTACCCAGTCAATCTTTCTGGAATTTACAGTTCACATTTCTTCAAATAAATACAAAGTCTCTTCTATCTCCATTCCTCTGTGGACTTTCATTTTGTATAGAAAAAATAGTTTTCTAGTTTTCTGTATATAAATTTTTGTTAATTCCTAGAGCCATGCATTCAATTTTCCACATTATTATTTTTCTCTATTTCTCATTTATCATTCTCATCCTCCACCTGCTTTTTAGTAAGAAGAAGCAATTTGCTCTTTGACTAAAATCCAGGAATATAATCAGAATGGTATTGAAGGTCTTGAGTATAAAAAAAGAATAAAACTAATGAGGCATTTCCTCCTTCTTCCTCAGAATTTGATTAAAAGCAATAATATTTTCTTGTAAGTACATAATGTTTTGGTAGTTTCTTAGTGCATCAGGTGGATAATTCTACTAGGCATCCTCTGCCTTAAAATTCTCTTATAAGGGTGTGGGTGGGTCTCAGTGGTAAAGTGTATGCTTCCTATGCACAAAACCCTGGACTCAATCACCAGCAACAAAAAGAAAACAAAAGAAAAGGAAAAGAAAAAGAAATCCCTTCGGCTAGAGAAAACAGTGTAATTTCTCTCTTTCTAGAAATTCTGAAATGAAGCCAAAGTACAGTGAGAACCACACCTGTTTTGTAGATGAAGTTCTGTGATGGGTACAAATCATTCTAGTGACATCTTAGGGGTTTTGTTGTTGTTGCTTTAATTTGACAAAAATCTTTTAAATAATTTATATGATGCAGAAATTTTATTCCAATGCCAAGAAGAGAGGAGAGAGAAGACAGTGAACTAGGAAGGACTTCAAGAAAAAAAATATACTTAAGCCAATCCCCAAGACAAGATGATCACCTGAATTAACATAAAAATTTATCATGATGGCCTGTTGCTTAAAGTTGAAATGTTGTATAAGTAGAATAGAAATATAGACACAAATCAGAATTCCATTTTTCTTAAAAAAGAAAAAAAAATATCAAGGAAGAAGTATTTTAGAATTAGGCAAAAGAGGCCGGCGCCGTGGCTCAAGCCTGTAATCCCAGCACTTAGGGAGGCTGAGACAGTAGAATCGCGAGTTCAAAGCCAGCCTCAGCAATGGTGAGGTGCTAAGCAACTCAATGAGACCCTGTCTCTACATAAAACACAAAATAAGGCTGGGGATGTGGCTCAGTGGTCGAGTACCCCTGAATTCAATCCCCGGTACCAAAAAAAAAAAGAATTAGGCACAAGAAAATAAGTATGACTACTTTGCTTCCAATAAAGCTCTGTTCTCTGCTGTTTGAGTCACATCATGGAAAACAATGTAGAAATTATACAACCTTGACCAAATGCTTCTAAGAATTTCTCCAAAACTTAACTCTGTTTTGAAATAAAGAAAATATCCCACCTATGAGAATCTTAGAGATTCGATTTACTTTAAGTCTCAGTTTTTCCTCCAGTGCTAGTCTATTTAATCAAAGACAGGTGCTCAGGACATATTGGCAATAAATCTACACAAGAAGGAGAATATCGTCTTTTCATAGGCTAAGAGTTGATAAAGTTGCCAACGCTGGATAGCTTATAAAACCATTCTCATGTCCTAAGCACAACTTTGACGATAAACTACATGATTAATATGGATGGACAGATCCAACAAATGTGACAGAAAAATAGGCTGTACCATTAATTAAAGATTCTCATAAACAGGACTCAACAAGGACACTGGGAGATTAGAATAGCGAGGATATTCTTCAGGAGAAATAGGATAAATTAAAACATTCCTCAGGAAAGGGAAAGTTGAAAAAAAATAAGCATGACCAGGATTGGCAGGGTAGCTCCAAACGCGTTTAGTTTGGGATCTAAGGTAACAATTTTCAAATTGACACTAAAAATTAATCTTATATCAATTAACCAATATCACAGTAATGGCAGAAAAAAAAAATTATCAAGGAAAAAAAGCCCTAATTGTCTGAATAGATGTTACCAGAAAATTATTTTTGTTAATTCCCAGACACAACAGGATGAAACTGATTTTTTCCTCTTGTTTTTGTGGAGGCTTGCAAAATTCCTGCTGTATTCACAATATAGAAGGAAGACTATTAGAAAAGCAAATATTTCCAACTAGGAACAGCTGTTATTTTCCAATTAACATTCATAAGACTAAAATATTAATTTATTAAGCAACAAAGTTTAATTTAGTAACCAGAGCAACATTTTCTTGCAAAGCATTATTTTTTAAAGGAAGCTGTCATGATTATTTGGCATACATAATTTAATGTGACAAATCAGTTTATTGTCTGCTGTTGATATGCAAAAAACTTCATCCCATGTTGAGAAATAGCTATTCAATATGAATCCAAGTATAAGGGATTGTTCCTTTGTAAGAAACTAGATTTCATTGACAGTTTCCCAAATATTTCACTTCTCAAAGGTACTGCTGTTTCAGACAGTAGAAATATTATCTTTTGCTATCAAATGTGCAAGTTAATAAAGTGACAATAGCAAAATGATGTATCTGTCAAAGTTTATAGATAAGGATGTCGAGCTATAGGTTTTCAGCCCAGTGCATTGACACTGTTCATATATCATAGCTCCCCAACACACTCTGTCAGCATTGTTTATTTTCAGACAGGGGCTAAATAATGACCATGAACTAAGAATGCCTTTGGGGAACTCTTTGTCTTACATACTATTCACCTGTTTACATCAGACAAAGTTTTCAGTTGCTCTTATGTAGGTTTTTTGTTTGTATATATGGCATTTGTCAATATGAAACAGGCTTTAGGTCAACTATATGAAAAATGTAAGTTTTAATCCTATTCCTATATTTGCTCTACTACCCTTTGTATATCAATATGAAGTACTGCAATGCACAGTTATTACTCCAAGGGTTTCAGTCATCAATGGTCACATAATAATGAGGAGTATTTTTGATAGTTGTCTTTCATAACCTGGGAAGGTTACAAGATGTGTAATGGTCTATAAAATAAGTAAAAATTTTTCAGCATTGTATGAATAACTTGACAGATCATCAACAGAATGATGGTACCTGTTATCTATTCAAAAAAATTGTCCAAATATTCCCTTTTTTAATACCCAAAATTAAACTGCAATCCTGGAGTATCCTCAAAGAATAAATAAAAATAAGGATAGGTTCTTGACCGGCCTGGGGCAAATATTTAAGGTACTTCTACTTGATAGCACTTTCTGTGGTAGTTTGACCATTTATTTTACTCTATGAATATTTACACATGAATTCCTTTATTTCGTAGTTATTTGTTTAACATCTAATGATATTCATAATAGCAGATATAGGGTAACAAAACAAATTTATCCATACCTGTCCTCCAAAAGTTTTTAGTGTACTTAGGGAAACAAAGCATATACAGTCTGGTATGACTAATAGTAGTTGGTGAGCTGTCTATTGTCTACATTCTACCCAAAAATTTCACCTCGAAAGAACACCATCCCAGGAAATCTCCCCCTAGATCTTTTATTTCCTACTCTAATTCAACTCCTGTTTATCAAGTTTTACTGTTTTATTTGATTATTATATTATTGTATTAACTCAAACTGTTCAGGCTGAATCATGTTTGTTCTCACACAAATGCAGCTAGCTTACTTTCAAGGTTAGCATAACTAATTTCAAATTGAAGCACCTATCCCAATCCTAGTAAAATGATCTGAGTCCATTCTTCATGTGAAAGAAGACATTTGCATAAAATAGTACTATCTTGATAACTGAATAGTGTTACTCAACCTATGTTCCAGTTTTTTCCTAACTTGGATGAAAGAAGGAATCCTTTCACCTGTTCCTATACACTTGAATCCTACCACTAGCATAACATTCAAAAAATTACAAGCAGGAGTTAATTAGAAAGAGTGAGAAATGAGGAAGACATGCAGCATAGGGACTACATGGAACACCTCAAAAAACAATGGCCTAGCATAACGTTCATCACAATTCTGATCACATCACAACTACTTGAGAGTACACATGAGAACACCCATTCATTTTTTATTCCTGATATCTAATGCATATCTGGCACATAGATTATTATTAAATAGTTCTAATCACTGGTCATGTTGTATTTACATGCTCTCGTCAGCAAGTTTCTACAGTTCTAATATGTGGAATTGAGAATTCATCACTATTTAATAGTATATAGTCCCAATTGTTAATTTTGTTTTGAACCTTAGGTACTGTGACTACACAGCACTCAGCTATACAATGTAATAAAAGACATACTGCACTTTCACTCAAATGGGATATGTTTAAATCCCAAATATGGAATTTACTAATTACAGAACCCATGATATTTGTTTCTGCATTTGAAAAAAAGGAAAAAAAATAATATCTGTCCTTGCCCTTTTCACACAGATGGCCTGAGAAAACTAATAGTTTGGGAGTATCGGAAATGTTTGTAGAAATTTCAAGTCAATTCAGTTTCATTGTAACTCCCCTATCAGACTTCTTAATTAAACTTACAATATTGTCAATATAATATTTTAGTGTTATTTTTAGCAGAGTCTTTGAGCATCTTTTCTTGCTATAATTCTACTCTTTTCCCTAACCTTAAAAGTCAATGTATGCTTTGGATAAAGCATTTTTCTATTAAAGAAGAAATAATAAACCTTATATATAAAAAATATTTTAATGTTTGAAGCATTAAGCACATGTTGCCTACAGTAGCAGAAGATTTTTATATTTAATTTCTTGAACAATTCATGGAAATTCTAATCGTTCTACCAACTATGACTTCTCTTGTCCTCAAAGGATGTTAAAATGAGTGTGAAGTACACAATTTTGAATATTTTAATTATATCATTTATTACTTTACAGGGAAAAATGCTTTTAAGGGTTCTCTGGATGCTTATATGACTTTATTGTGTCATGATTAAATTATGAAATTTATTGTTTTTAAAATCTGTACTACAAATACATTTTTATACCTACAACCTTGAGTCTCTGAAGAATAATCAAGGGATGTTATGACTCATCATTTTAAAAAGTGACTGTATGTGATGTTTTCCTTCTTATACAAGGAACTTCCTGTACACTGAACTTGCCCTTGTTCCCTAGAGCTTAAAATACTGTGAGGCAAGTACATGCATAGCCTGGAGAGCTGAACCTTCCTTCCCTCTCATTCAATCCAACTTATAAGACTTTTAATAAGATCCACAGAGATGACAGTCAGACATTATCACATGCTTAACACTATATGAGCCTACACAAGAGTTGGTTCTTTACTCTTCTACACTCTTCCTACTATTGGGCTAAGGATAATGTAGGTGTATTCCTTGTTCTTCATTGTTGCTCCTAGATCATTTTCACTACTTCCCTCATAAAACATTCAACTATGAACACCATATTGGGCTAAGGATATAGCTCAGTTGGTAGTGTGCTTGTCTTGCATGCACAAAGCCCTGGGTTCAATCCCCAGCACCATCAAAAAAGAGAGAGAGAGAACACTTTGAACACCATATTATCAAAATATATTGCAACCACCCCTCTTGGAGTCATCTACTAATTTACAGGTCACTCTCATTTATGGAAAATTTTAGCCACCCAGATCCTCCCCTGCCTCTAACCTTCTTGTTATAATCTCTGGTTTAATTCTCCTAGTAGAGGAGAAACTTAGAATAATTCTGTTGAAACTCAAGACATATCACGCCACTCTTCTATCCAAAGCCCTCCAGTGGCTTCTTATTTCTTGAAAAGTAAAAGCAAGACTTTACATGTTTTGTTCCCCTTTTCACCTCTTTTACTATTTTATCTATTTTACTATTTTATCTATTACTGAATTCCTCATTCAAGCTTTTCCAAATACACTGATTTTTTTGCTGTTCTTTGAGAGTCAAGGCTCAAGCATCAGGATCTTTATGCTTACTGTTTCTGTTACCTGGCACATTCTTGCTCTAGATGCCCAAATCAGCAGTTCCATTACTTCCTTCAATCTTTACTCAAAAGCTACCTCAGTAAGAATTTCCAACCCACTCCATTCCTCAAATTCCTTCCCAGTAATCATTTTTCTCTTTATCACTTACTGCTTTAGGATCATATGGGTATGTACATATGTATGTGTGTGTGTGTGTGTGTGTATGATTTTCATTTGCATATGGACACAATGCCTTTATTTTTACGTGGTGCTGAGGATCAAACCCAGTACCTCACACGTGCTAGGTAAGTGCTCTATCACTGAGCCACAACCCCAGCCCTATATATATTATGAGTTTATTTTATCTATTGTAGGACTCCACCCATTATATGTTCCTAGTGTGCAGTGATATATTTCTTTTGCTTTTTTCTTTACTATGTGTGTACTACCTGAAAGTGCCTGAAGTATAGAGGTGCTCAATACTTTTTAGATAAACTGAAACAAAGAATACAGATGTCTGAAACACAATAAAGAATGCAATAAGAGTTTAGAAAACGGGACAAATTGGGAGAGAATTTCAAGTAAGGGTTCATAAAGGAAGTTGGAATCTAGGCCTTGAAAGATGGAGAAAACAGAGAATAAAAGTAGTTAGAGTAAAAGGCCCTTTTTAAATTTTAGTCCAAAAAATATAACTATATTTAAATATCAATCAAGTTGCTTACATAAAAGATTCAATATTAGATTGTTTTCTGGTCTAAAATATTTTTATATGTTTATGAAATCACATCAGCATATAGTTCTTGCCTCTTACCTATACTGAGGTAGCCAACCAAATAGTGATAGATATTTATTGAATAATATTGCCTCACTAGTTTAATTATCTCTTTCAGTTACCTTTTGGCTAGCTAAATGTCATTTTTTGTTGATGTATGTTGAAGAATTGTGCAATATTGATATTTTCTCATGCTATTTTTGTCTATTTATAAAACAGGCAAATAACTCCACACTTTTTCTTCCTTAAAGAAAATGTCAACTTCATGTGAAAAATGTATATATGTGTAATTGCTAATCACATGAAATAAATTATCCCAATTATCTAAAATAAATTTATTAATTATGCTCACTTTAACTACAGCTACCAAATACTTGGGATGATTCTCCTTTTATAAGATTTGAGTGAGATTGCTTAGAAGGAAATACTATGTAGTATATTAGAAATCATTTATTCTAAATGGGACTTCGCCTCATTATGATGCTGTTAGAGATGGTGTTAAAATCAGAGTATACTCATGTAACCTTTCAGTTAAGATTCATTTATAATAATGCCCTGCTTATACCAAAGGCAAAATGTGTGCCTAATATGTCCCAACTGAATTCAATGGCAGTGGCACTCACATCAATAGTAAAAGAAGATTGTGTAAAATACGGATCATTCCCACATATAATAAATAAATTACAAATAAAAAACATTTCCCTAAGCACAGAGCACTTTATTAAATCACTTAATCAAAGCAAATTGTATGTGAAATACATGAAAGAATACCTGATACTTGAGTACTTAGTTGTGTAATATAACCACAAAACACTCCAGACATCACTGGTCTGTGTATTCTGAAAATGGTTCTGAAAAACTTACCTACATGATGTTTTATATATCTTAAGGCAAGACAAAAGGGATGTGCATTCTTATAAATTCATGGACATCACTTACTTCATTTTTTAAAAAACGCTAATAAATCTTTTATGAAATCTTTTGAAACATCTGTTTTTCCAAAAGTTTGGCATTAAAAGTCAAAATATTTCATATTTTATAAGCAAAATAGTTTTCACTATTAGCTAACAGATTGAAAATATCTAATATTTAAAAAGAAATACCCTTTATATTATAGGAAGACTTTCCTATAATAATGAAACTTGACTAGCATCAATTAAGTATATTTTAAATTATTCAAATTACTTAGCACTTACTCAATTTAAAATGATCCTCTGCTCTATTTCATAAACAAAATTGATGTTCCTTGAAAATATTAGGAGCATTAATACTGAATATGAATGTGAGATACATTAATTCTAAGAGACAACTCTCACACCTCTGTTGATGATTCCCCAATGGTAATAATAATACTGACAACTAATTATCATAACCTAATATTTATTTAGTACTTACTATTATGTCATGAAAAGATGAGTAAGACACAGTCCTTCCCTCAAGGAATGTTCAATATACTAGATATTATAAATGCAACTACCTATGCAATTGTAGCATTTGGCAGTATATGAAAGGTGGAAAATAGAAAACTTAAATGCTACCAGAGTTCAGAGGAGGTAGGTGATCATCATTCCTCTAAATCATCATAAAAGTGTTGACAGAAAACATTGTAGATGTACTGGAATATACTATTTCAAAAGGCAGAGACCAGCGAAGGAAAGAACATTGATAGCAATGGAAATAATAATAATAATTGTCATTATTATTATATATAATAACATATAATATATAATAATTATAATAATAATTGTCATTATTATTATATATAATAATATATAATAATTATAATAATAATTGTCATTATTATTATTATTACTGTTTGTTATGTATTAACTGTATGTCCAACACTGGTATAAAGATTAGTGTTTTAGCCAGGTGTTGTGGGGTATGCCTGTAATTGAAACGGCTTTAGAGGCTGAGGCAGGAGGATTGAGAGTTCAAAGCCAGCCTCAGCAAAAACGAGGTGCTGAGCAACTCAGTGAGACCCTGTCTCTAACTAAAATACAAAATATAGAGCTGAGGATGTGGCTCAGTGGTCGAGTACCCCTGAGTTCAATCCCCAGTACCAAAAAAAGTGTTATACATGTATTTATTCATTTAATCCTTAACCACCTGATCGAGTCGGTACTCACTCTTTCTTCATTTCCCAGATAGGTTAAATGGCTTGCCCAGAGTCACAGAACTAGCAAGTTAACCCTGAAAACTTTCTAGCTGCCTCTAGGAATCACTAAGTCAATGGAAATACATTCTTGTTATCTGATTTCTCAAATTAAAGCTTCATTTTCAACTCTCCAATTTTTGTTCCGGTTCTCTCAGTCTACCTAGAACATAGAAATCAAATCATCTTTGACTCTACTTTGAGAAGCCACATCGAATTAGCAACGAGGCTGTGGAATTCTCACTTTGAGGACTCTCTCATGTATTTCCTCTTCATTACCATGATCATTAAACATCATTACATGAATCACTACAGCCTTTTTTAGCTTAGCATTCCAAATACCCATTAATCTATATATTTCTTTAAGAAGCATTTATCGTGCCTCAAACAACATGCTGGGAAAAGGTGATACAAAAATGGATAAAATATGGTTCTTGCACTCCACGCATCAAGATGAGAGGTATATGTAGAATGATAAATAAATCAAGTAGGAGGAAGGGTGAAGATATGGGGAGAAGGGAAACAGAAGTATGTTCCAACATAGAGAATGTATTTATGAAATTCTGAAAATAAAAGGGAAAATGAAATGTTTAAGGACTTCAAAGTGATTGAATTGATAGTAAGGGAGAAAGTAGCTTGAGATGAGATTGGCAATGTGGGCAGAGGCTAGAGCTTACAGGGTAGCATTTCTCATTTTTCAACCTCAGCACTACTGATATGTAAGGCCAGATAATTATTTGCTTTGAGGGAGCTTCTTTGTGCATTATAGAATGTTTAGTAGTATTCTTGGTTGCTACTAACCACATTCCAGTACCGCCACCACCACACAGTGTGGCAAAGAACAATGTCTTCAAACACTACCAAATGTGCTGTGTGCACAAAATTACCTTCAGATGAGAACCTCTGGCAAAGGGCTTTGAAAGCCTTGTTAAAATGTTTGAACTTTATTCTAAGAGCTAGAGGAAGAAAGGTATGTAGCAAGATGGAAGAGGGACTAATTCTCCAAGATAAGTCAAGAATGGAGGCAGAGAAGCAAATCAGATGAATATGTAATATCTTAATGTTTTTCTTACTATTCTCTGGCTGTACCACTTCAGTATAAGTGAGATAGAGTTCTTTAATATTCTTATCATATACCATTATTTCTAAGTGTCTGGCTTAGTTCACATAAGTGCTTAAAACCTAAAATAACACTTCTTTTAATTATTCAAATCTACCAAAATCACTTAATTTCTAGTTCCAATATTCTTACTTCCTGATTTATTATCCTTTACAAAATCATTTAGACTAACCCTTCCCTTCACCATAAATAGTTTTAATTTTATGCCTGCAATCAGTGTACAATATCACATTTTCTTTATTTGGGGCTTATTTTGGATTGAGTCATGCTTATGGTTAAAATTTCTGTCAATTAATCATAATCTCCTAGAAAACAGAAATAATGTGTTCTATATCTTACATATTTTCCAGATCACTGAGTAAAATTTTGTGCTAAGACAGGTGATATTTTAATTAAGACTCAACCATAACTTATCAAAATATATAATGTTTATACTCTTTGACCAAGCAATTATTCTAATAGAAATATATTTTGAAAGATGATAGGAAAATAAGTATAAGATAAATAACCTGTATAGTATAAACCTATAAAGTACCTGTTATAGCAAAATGTTGAAGAAAACATAATATTCGAGAGGAAATAAAAAATAAAATAGTCTATTGCAACATATCATTTTATATGCATATATGATCTCTCCACCATTTATAAGATGATTTGGAATCAAAATTAACTTATTTTCCTTTATCAGCCGTGATAAATCACTATTATACTGACTAGAAGCCTCCATTTTATTAACTGTTACCTGGGAACAAAGTTACAAACTCAGCAGAGTTAAGGATCCTACACTGAGAAGCCTTCCACAGCCTTACAGGAAATATATCAATTCAAAAAATGAGCAATTATCTTACTTTATATAATTGGCTATGTAATCCTCTGAAAGAAATGTGTAGTACAGATTTCTTATCCTGAAAAAAAGATGGCAAATGTTTCAACAATTCTTTACACACATATTTTAAACATATTTTTAAATGTTTTAAAACCATATTTTAAACTTATATAAAAGCTAGATAAATTTTGATATACATACTTGTTATATTTATGGCATTTACATCTGACAGTTTCAGTATTTTGTAGCAATTATCTCCAATTTTTGATGTTACTACAAATTCTTAAAATGATTGTTAAATTCCAATGGAAAGGACATCAAAATTATAACTTTGTCTAGCCCTTTGTTTCATCATATAACTGGCTGAATAATTCAGAAAATTTTATAGATGACTAAATATGAAATGATCTTACTTTTTCAATGAATTGGAAATAAAATCAAGGCAGAAGATTCACTATTTCCAATATTTTAAATAATCTACAATAGAAATAATGAGATATTGTCACTTCTAAGAAATTATAACATCTTATCCTTGGCTTACCAAACACATTAAAAACACTCTAGCATACCAAATTACACATTTATTCTATTTTTATAAAAACCTCAACATTAAAATCAAACTTAAAAAATAATCTGTCTTAGTAATTCATTTCAAATCAAGGTACAATATACTCTCTCTTCTTTTTCCTCACTTCCTACATAAGGATATTATCAGATTCCATAACTTTGAACAACCTAACAGCTTGCACTCAAACTTGAGAGGCATTATATATTTTCTTTGAAGGGTTAAGTGGACAGAAACAAATCTGTCCATTCTCAGCTCCAGAACATGCTTACTAGTTTACCAGAATTTTTTTTACAAAAGATATTACCAGCTTTCACTTTGTCAGATGATTCTGAGAATCTTGACAATGCTCTACTCTGTTAAATGAGATTTAATGGATTAAGATATGAGTAGACCTTCTTGTATGTCATGTTGGAGACTTTTCACAGGCACCCGCAAACCCCTGATATAAAAGTAACCAAGGGGTGCCAATGATGAAAGACTTTGTTGCTATGGTGTCATCTCATAAATCATCAATTATTGTCTCTTATTATGAATGTGACAGCCACATACTGTCATAAAGGGATTTGCATTTTCATCTAGATTTAAGATTTTTTTCCAGACATCATTTGCTTTGTAAAAGAAATGTCATGACAACCGTTGAACACTTAAGCTTGTTATCAAGTATTCAAGCATTCATTTGGACTTTGTCAGTTTGGCATTTCGTCATTCTAACCCCTTTTGCATTATTGAGTAGTTTATCTTTACAGTTCATAAATATATTTCTGAACATAGGTATATAATAGAATAGGCTAAATCTAACACAAGCAATGGAACTCTTTTGGTTGCTATGACAACCTAAACTGATCAATTTCCTGTCACTGTTTTAAAAGAGGCACTCTCCTGTGGCCGTAAATACTAATTACAAACGCAAGCCGTTTGCTAACAAGTTCAGCTTACAGATTAAAGCAGTTCATGCCTAATTTATCATTTAACATGTCCTCCCACATTTATAGTGTGGTACAGAATGAATAATAACTTCACTTGTTTACAACATTTTCAACTTAATTTCACTAATTATTTTTACAGTTGTTGGAATTCAGCTATGCTGCTACAAATTTAATAAACTCAATAGATTTGTGAAACACAAGGAAGGATTCCTAGATGTAATTTCTGGATTCAAGTTGAAATGCTTCCTTAAAAATGGCTGCAACTGTTTATTTAAAAGAAGATGATTATATTTTACCTAGAAAAGCTTCAAAATTTTCAAGAGCATACATGAAATAGAGTCTTGTCCCACCATGTATTCATTTAAATCAAATAAAGAACTAATATATTTCATTAAAACCTGCAGTTGGACAATATATTAAAAGTACAAGTTGATGTTCAAAATGGACAATCTAGCTTTTGATAGAAAGCAGTAGTTTCAGAGGAAAAATAACTCCATCAAGGCATTCGTCATAGTATTATAATTTTAAGCCTTTCCTTCCCTAGCCACACACATATTTTATACAAGCCTTAAAGTCTATACTTCATGTTTTGAGCCAGAAAGAAGGATAGGACCATTTCTAAGTGTGAAGAAGAACAATGCTACAAAATTGCTATCCCTAAAGAATAGCTCAGACTAACAATTATGGAAATGTTAGGACATCGTTGTCCAATCTAGAGTTTATTTTTTAACTAAAACATTTTTTCTGTTTTCCAGAATTCATGAATTACATGATGGACAAAGGTATGCCAATATGTATCATATGATTTAAATATTAGAAAGAAGAATCCCTAAACTGATCTTGCCCATTGTCTCACTAATCCGAGTCTAGAATTTTTAAAATTTCATTTTTTTCTTTTTTTTTAGTTGTAGATAGATACAATACCTTTGCTTTACTTATTTATTTATATGCGGTGCTGAGGAACGAACCCAGTGCCGCACACATGCTAGGCAAGTGCTCTACCACTGAGCTACAACCACAGCCCCCACGCCAAGAATTTCATTTAAATATTTTTGCAATTTTCAAAGTTGAATGGGTACTTCCCAGACTTCAAATATTCACCTAACATTTCTAGGAAGGCTGGCAACTTCTCAAATTCAAACATAACAAACATGTTCCAGTTTCTTCTCTTTTTTAAAATATTTTTTTAGTTGTCAACGGACATTTTATTTATTTACATGTGGTGCTGAGAACTGAACCCAGTGCTTCATGAATACCAGGCAAGTATTCTAGCACTGAGCTATAACCTCAGCCCCTAGTTTATTTTCTGAAAAGACAGCTGGAATCTAAAAAACTTTACCTCTGGGAATACTTGCTGAATACATTGTTTTGTGGAGAGTTAGGCAAAATAGAAGATTTGAGGCCACAATACACTTCTCATCAAACTCTATCATTTAACAGGGCCCACCCTGTCATCTCCATCACAACTTTACCTTGTCTTCACTTTTACAAAAGGGATCCTTCCCATAACTACTGTTAATCAACACAAATTATACATCCAAAGAAAGTAAAAATCCTTTAGTTGGTCTCCTGTGGTTACACAAGGAGGAGTAACAAAGCACTTCCAACTGCTTCTCAACCCAGCAGCTGTAGCCTCAACACTCTAGGGCTCTGAGGGCCTTCTGACAGCCTGTGCTCACAGGTGCTCCTCTTCTTCTAGCACCAGCTCAGTGACTCTTCAGCAGGAATTTTACATTGCCATACTGTGGGGGTGAAAGCTTCAGTGCACTTATTTCAAAGGAATATCTGGTCAGCTTGAAGCAATGAAAACTAATCAGAAGGCAGCCAGCCATTGGCTGTGAGCACATGTTCAGTAAAACAAAGGCTGGAATCAAAAGTTTAAGGGTCTTTTTATTTTTTTGTTTTTTTAGTTTTGTAGGATTTTTTTGGCATATATATATAGACAATTTGACTATAAGATTTCTCCCTACATCTTGTTACATGGATGTCAAATCTCAAACAGCAATTTAAAAAATGTCATAAGCTGCTATACAACATGTGGAGAGTGACAGAAAATAATTTCAGTAATATTAATATAATTCAATTGCTCAATAAATATTTAATGACTAATGAAGACTAAATATCAGGGAAATATGCTATATATTAGAGACACAATGGTTATAAAAGCCAAGGCAGGATATCTACTGCTTATTATACTTCACTGAATTGAGCATTGAAAAGGAATTCTTACAAACATTGGTTTTGCTCATTTTTGCTCTTCACAATAATCCTCTGAGATACAATCTTAGGTTCATTTTATGGATAAGATAATTGTAGATATTAAGTTACTTGCCTGTAGTAATTGAGCTAGTTGATGGCACAATATGGAATTTAACACAAGATTTCTGAATACAAATTCAAGACTCTTACCATAGTAACAGCATTTCTAAAAGTTTGTTTTATGGAATATTAGGTTCCTGAACAAACTTTTACCTTTAAACAAATAAGACTAAAAACCTTCTATGTAATGTCTTCTCTTATTTATTCATGGAAAAAATTAACAAATTATGGAGTATGAGAACACCTGCAGTAAATACATTTGTTTATTTAATCCTATCTTCCCTAAATTTATTTGGTACCCAAATCCTCTCTGAGGAAAAATGAATCCACCTTGACTCAGGAACTGATGGTAAGCTAGTGTATTGGGATCAGGTTAGGAGGATGGGTTCCTAGAAAAACATATATATTCCAGAATTGCAGAGTATAATTATAAATCTGCATGATAATGTGCATGGCTAAAGAAGACTATAAGACTTTTGGTCTTTTTCTTAATAGAAATTATTAGAGTAATGAGGAAACATGTATATGGTAAGAGAATAAGGTCTATAGACATTATTATTATTAGCATGATGGTGAATTTAGAGCACTAACAAAAAATGAAGCTGAGAGTTCCTCGCCCTCTTTCTTAGCCACCTTCAGATTTTCTTCATGATTAAGATTAAAATTTCCCAAACTACTACTTGGAGAAGTCACTGATTCTAGGCATGTAACATCTTCTAGTGCAAGAGAGCAAGAAGGGCATACACAAAAAATCCACAATGTTGATGACATGACAAAGGTATACAAGAGCCAACTGATAGAGTTCCCAATAACCAAAGATAGAACAATTTCAGCAATAAGATAAATATTGTAGTATCACATTGTAACCCAAAGTTTAAAATATATTTTTATGAGTCTGTACTTTTATAAATAAATGATTAAATAAATAATTGAAGAAGAGGAGATAAAGCTCCCAGGCAAGACATTTCCAAATAATTTTGCATACAGGGACAGCCTTCCAAAGACTTTCAAAGAATACTCTACAGAAAGGCAATGTGGTGGGGCGGGGGTGGGGAGGAGACAGGTAACTTTGCCTTGGAGAAATTTGACAAAACTTTGTAGTCTTCCTTCCCAAAACGTATAACCCAAATTCAATCACAAGAAAATCATCAGACAAGCCCCAATATGGGATATTCTACAAACACCTGACCAGTACTTAACAATACTGTGGAAGAGAAAAACTGTCACAATCAAAGGAAATATAAGGAGACATCTCAACTAAATGTAATATGGTATCCTACATGTTAGAACAGGTACAAGTCATTAAGGAAAATTGAGGAAGTATGAATAAAACATGAAATTTAATTTAAAGTAATGTGTCAATGCTGGTTCTTTAATTTTGGCAAATTTATTCATTAATTTTAAGATATTAGTAATAGAAGAAACTGGATACAACTTATATTGGAACTCTGTACAATCTGCATAATTTTTCTGTAAATGTATAAATGTTCTAAAATAAAACGTATATTTTAAAAAATGGGCTGAGTTGTATGCAGCTCAGTAGTAGGGTACATGCTTAGGATGCATGAGGCCCTGGGTTCAATCCCCAGGACATAAAAAGACAACCAAACACAAACACAATGCCTCTAATCACTTTTGCACCAAGCCCACTTTATTAAAAAATTATTTTATCCCTACATTTATTGAAGTCTACTTTAGTTCCAAAAATCACAAGTGACTTATGAAGGACAGTTGAACATACTAAATTAATTGAAGAGCAATTTGTGTTTGTTGTTGTTGTTACCAGGAATTGAACTTCAGAGGTTCTCAACCACTGAGCCACATCCCCAGCCCTATTTTGTGTTTTATTTAGAGACAGGGTTTCACTGAGTTGCTTAGTGTCACCCCATTGCTGAGGCTGGCTTTGAACACGCAATTCTCAAGTCTCAGCCTCCCAAAGTGCAAGGGATTACAGGCATATGCCACAGGCCTGACTAGCAATTTGTTTTTAATGCTAAAAACTGTAAAATATGTACAGACTACTTTTAAATGAACTTTCTAAGTTAGATGTCCTAAATTCCTTCACAAAATAATTTTAATCCAGGAGATGCTTTCTTTCTAAATAGAATTCATTATAAAAAATAAAAACTACTATCTTCTTTATACATAATATATCAGATACAACAATATGTGAGTTAATAAGTATTTTTAAAACAGCATAAATAAAACCATTTTTGTAATGTAGGCTAGTTACTTTTAAAGAAGCATAACAATATAGATCTGTTCACTAACTATATCATTACACTAATATACTGCTTGTACAGAACTAATAAATTAAAAGGAAAATGTTCATATGAAAAGAAAATCAAAGAGTAATTTTACTTATAAATTTAAATATAAATATTCTGTAAAAGAAACCTATTCTGTAACGATAAATTCTAAATTCTTTTAAGCATTCCCAGTTGTAAAGCATGGTTGTTGTTTAAAAGGCCTCAATATGTTATATTTTAATAGGTTTTACACATTTAAAAAAATTCTGGAGCACTGTATGTATTAGAGGATCCAGCAATATGTTTCATGAATTATGAATAATATGCCACTTAAATGAATCTATTGATTGATATATTTTTATATCTCAGCTTTCTATTTTTTTAAAAAACATTTTTGCATTTTGTTGATGATTTATTTTATACATTTCATTTTTCAAACAATAAAAGTAGTTTTAAAAATTCCAAATAATAATCTAAGGTAACAACATCTTTGTAGTTCTGATATGCTGGGAGGGCAAGAACTCTTTTGAGGAAGCAAATTCTTTGTATTAAAAATGTGGTGTTATCAAAAACAGAAAGCAAGACATGTCTTTAGGGCACTTAAAATTTATCTGCACGACTTCAGTGCATGTTGCCATGGAACATAATTCCTTCAAGGACTACAAACCAATGAATGGCCATTTTGGAATAATAGTCCCATTTCTTAACATTATTTTGTACCATTCATCAAGATGTATTACAAACCATACCAATTTAGGGACAATGCATTGCCTTTTCTAATGCACTCATACTGGGTCTTAGAATCAACTCCATTTTAGCAACTAATTAGTTACACTGACAAACTTTTAAGAATAGGGCTATACAATTTTAGAAAATGTCACCACTTTCTTTGTAAATTAATGATATGTTCCCCATTGCACAATAATAGTTGGTTATCAGCCTTTCCTCTTTATTCTGTCTCAGTCATTTATTTAAAACTACCCTGCGCCCTCCAGAGAAATTCATGGTCTGTCACTCTACTCACTGGTGTCTAGATTTATGGATATTTTAGCAGTCCCTTCATTTTCACATCACCAGGCAACTCTTCAGAGTTTAAAAGAAAGGACAGACTTCACCTGAACATTCAGACAAGTATCCTTCTACAAAAGTCTGTTTTTTCCCCACAATTCCACTTTGCTTTTATTTTTAAAGAAACACACAGCCTGAGACCTAATGTATTGCACCTTCACATTATTAAATGAAACATGCAGAACATTACATTATTATGCTACACATGACTAAGAAATTTTAGTATTCACAGGATTATGGTAATTAAGTCTTCCTTCACTTTGGGTGATGTGACACTTGCTTGACTATAATGTCATTCCACTTAAAGTCTGTGTAAACAACATTATCTTAGTCACTCTGCATTACATTTCCAACTGTGAGCAAAATTACAAGGTCAGAGTGGACAGGAATGTAGGTAATCCCAAGGAAACATCATGTAAATGACTTGCTCAGGGTTCAAACCAGGTTTTTAATAGTAACACAAAGGAATATTTTCTACAGTAATATCATAGTATTATTATGTAGATGCCATCTTTGTCAAAGCACATAGGTTTACTTGGAGGCAGTGGTAAGACAAAATTGTCCATGATTTTGATGTTTTGTAGATAAAAGACAAATGTTGTTTGCCATGGCTTCATTCAAACAAACAAAAGTATGGATCCTCAATAAATAGTAATAAATGTAATGATTGAAATTGGTTTCTTAAATAAAGAGCCATCAATATCTCAAAAACATATAATAATTTTTACAAATGTATATAATAAAAGCAATACACAATTTTGTGCTTCCTCCTTTCTTATTTTATCAAATATTGAGCAACCATAGTATTCATTTTTTTACCCAAAGAGCATTGATTCCTCAAGATCCTTGGCAGTCACTTAGTGAACTATGTCCAAGAAGTTCTGCTTGAAAATATTCTGAATCTATATCTTTGAAACTTGAATAAAGGTTTTGGGATACCTTGTGTTTTAAGTGATTTACCTAGTGCTATCGAAAAAGTTGTACAACTAGATTAAATCTTCATATAGGATATTTAGAATCATTGAAGATAATTTAGATCATCCTGGCAGAATTTTCTCTTCACTGAACTAATGAAAGTAGCACAGTAAACAAAATAGTGGCTTCCAGAATATGCTTAAACTGCAAAACAGAGGGCCCATTAGCAAAAATAGCAATAAAAGTTCTTAAATATGAGTCCTACAATCAGTTCCCAAACAGGCCAAAATGGGTAAACTCCCTCATAAGTGATTTATGTGGGATTCTCTAGGCTTATTTTCACATCAAATGAGGTATATGTATATAAATTATGTTAATCTAGAGATCATATGAACAAAATGTATGAACTGTAATTTTCTGTCTAATATTGGATGTTGAAGTTCTGTAGGAGGTCAATGCAATTTCTAGAATTGTTATAGTCAAAATGTTTTCCCAGGACTACTCATAGAGAGACCCCCTAAAAATATCTTCATTGCCATACATGATTTAGGGTTTTTAACAAAATTTTTATCTTCCATATGTACAACTTCACCTATGGCATAAACAATGTTCAATGTCATTGTAGACAAACAGAACTTTCTATATAAAAGTCATTGAAAATCTTTGGTATCTTGAACTAGAGGGAGACTATACTTTTGTATAGTATGATATATTTGCAACTCTGGGGATTTAAGTAAAATCAGTTTCTACTGATTCCATTTTGCACTTTGATCTCTTAAATTATTCCAGCTGAATGTTCTTTTTTTAAATTTTTTAATTGTAGTTTGTTGGACACAATGTCTTTATTTTATTTATTTTTATGTGGTGCTGAGGCTCGAACTCAGTGCCTCACACATGCTAGGTGAGTGCTCTACTGCTGAGGCACAACCCCAGCCCAAACTGAATGTTCTTTCCAGAACCCATAAAATATATTAAATCCTGAAAGCATTATATAAAGTATTAAGGCAAAGATACAGATCTTTCTAATCAAAAGTCTCTCCAAAACACAAAGTCCAATTACTTAGCACCTTATCCAAAAAAAAAAAAAAAATTAAAGATCATACTGAATAGTCCTCCTTCTACCTTAAATAGTTATGTGGAACAGCATAAAAACACTGATGGAATCAAATATTAAGTGAGATGACATATTGAATATTCCCTGAATCAGAAATATGTAAAAGATGCACCTGAAAGCAAACACAATGTCAGAGTGCTTGAGCTTCCATTGTATTCAGTATTTGTAATGTGATGCTTCAGAGTGGGAAAAACTGAAAATGAATTCAAATGTAGCACCACTGTCTGGTCTCTATAATAATATTTTGTTCCATCTTCTCCCCCATTCTACCCCCTAATGTCCTTGAATTAGGAGAAACACAAAGATAAATTAGG
>PVHX01021850.1:0-29042 GCA_004024805.1 Geosciurus inauris
AGCTGATGATACTATGTTGTATATTTTATAAAAGCTGGAAGCAGGATGTTGAATGTTTTTTTTTTTTTAAAATATATTTTTAGTTGTAGATGGACATAATGTCTTTATTCTATTGCTTTGTATGTGGTGCTGCGGATCGAACCCAGGGCCTCACGCATGCGAGGCAAGCGCTCTACCGCTGAGCTACAGTCCCAGCCCCATGTTGAATGTTTTTGCCAACAAGAAATCATAAGTGCTTGAAGAGACAGATATGCTCACTCTGACTTGAACATTAGATGTGTACCTAATCAAAACGTCACATGGTACCCCATAAATATGTGCAACTTTTATTTGCCAATTAAAAAATTAAAGGAAGCGAGGGCTGGGGTTATGGCTTAATGGTACAGCACTTGCTTAGCATGTGTGAGGCACTAGGTTTGATCCTCAGCACCGCATAAAAATAGAATAGAATAAAAAGCATTGTGTCCTTCTACAACTAAAAATTTAAAAATAAATAAGAATAAAATAAATTTAAAGGAAAAGAAACCCATCTGCCCCTAAGGGGCACTTGGAACCCCTAAGGATGTCCTGGGGAGCTAAGTTGGAAAGCCACAGTTACAAAGGCCTGTTCAGTTCTGCTCTGGAGAGAGCCCAAGCTAGAGCCAGGGAGAGGCCAAGGCTAGTCCCAGGCCTGTCCTAGCCGTGGCCCAGCCCCTTGTTCCTTAGAGGCCCCAGCCCTGGGTCAGGGCAGAGGAGTTGAGGGGACGATTGGTGGGTCTCTCCTATGGGGGACCGGGGGACCCCACTCACCTGAGCCTGTGCCACAGCCAGATGAGGACAGCCGGCTGCTGCCCCTGCTGGTGTGCCTGCGCTTCCTGTTTGTGCCACTCTTCATGCTCTGCCACGTGCCCGAGCGGGCACGGCTGCCCATCCTTTTCCCTCAGGACGCCTACTTCATCACGTTCATGCTGCTCTTCGCCGTTTCCAATGGCTACCTGGTGTCCCTCACCATGTGCCTGGCGCCCAGGTCTGGGGAAAGAGAAGGGTGGGTTGCTAGGGGTGGGAGGGGTCTTGGTTCTTTGAGGAGGGACAGCTGCAAGGGAGGGAGCTGGCCTCCCCTGGCTAGCCCTGCTGGCTGTGTCCTCGCCTCACTGGCACCACCCTGTGGGTCCAGACTTCACAGCTGAGCTGGCCTCTGGCCAGGAGCTGGGGAAGTGCCTGCCTACACAGCCTAGGCACAGTTTCCCCTTCTATGAATAAATGGGTTGGACTGTCCCCACTTAGAGCCCATCTAGTGCCAGGATTCTCAGCTGAAGGGGAGCTAAGGTTTTTTCAAAAGCAAGGCTCATGGACTGTTTCCTGTCGGGACAATGGAGTTGAGAATCTCTGGAGAGTCAGGTGACATGGAGAACCAGCTGGAGGCATATTGGTCAAGAAGGAAGGCTGTGGAATCTAGAATCCTATAATGTTGGACCCCAAAGGCCCTGAGAGGTGTCTGTCCAGTGGCCTTATTTTACAGATGGGGAGATTGAACACAGGAGTGAGGACTAGAATTCGTGTGTCCTGTGAAGGGATAGGCAGGGGACCTCAGGGCTACCCCTGGGTTTGGGCCCAGCATTTTCTAAGAGCTCCTTTTCCTCTGTGTTCCAGGCAAGTGTTGCCACATGAGAGGGAGGTGGCTGGCGCCCTCATGACCTTCTTCCTGGCCCTGGGACTCTCCTGCGGAGCCTCCCTCTCCTTCCTCTTCAAGGCACTGCTCTGAAGGGCCTGTCAGGGCTCCCGGCAGCCTCTCCTCAGCAAACTCCACGGAGCTGAGACCCAGCCTGGAAATGACAAGCTGGACACCTCTGCTGGGTGGGCCCTTAGCTGCAGGTTCCAGAGGACCGCAGAATCCACTCTCCATCCCTGGCTGCTGGCTACTTGGGGTTCTGCAAGAAAGAATCCATCATAGATCATTCTACGCCTCACAGAGTACAGACTTCATCTAGCCACACGGAAGACCGCATTGAAAGGGTAATGATCAAGGAAAAGAGGGTGCAGGACCAGGGCCTCCCCACCATCCAGACTGCATCTGGTAATCAAGAACTCCCCTTGCTGACCCTGGAACGGAGCTGCCAGCAGGCATGGCTGAAGGTGCAGCTGATGTGGCCTCATCTTCCAATCAGAGGGGGAGGGGGGCCAACTCTGGACAGGAGCTCTTCCTAGTCCTAGGCCCCAGCCACTCAGTGGTCCTCTCTTCCACCCAGGGCAAAATGTACCAGGGAAGTTGAGGGAGGCATGAAGGAAGAGGTGTTGAGGATCGGAGGGTACCCAAGGACCCAGTTCTGAGCCTCAGTGTTTTTGTTCTGTGCTGGGCATTGAACTCAAGGACATGACTGAACTACATTCCTGGCCCTTTTTATTTTTTTATTTTGAGACAGGGTCTTGTTAAGTTGCTGAGGCTGGCCTCTAACTTGTGGTCCTCCTGCCTCAGCTTCCCAGGTCACTGGGGTTACAGATTTGTGCTGCCACACCCAGTTAACACAGTGTTTTTCTTGGCCAACATTTACTGTCCCCACTTCCCAGAACCCAGCTGCGCCTGGCTTCCAGAAGAGCAGTTAGCCTGCTTGCATACAGTGGACTTTCCATTTGTGAAGAACTCTTCCATACCCACTCCTTCACTAAGCCTCGTTATGGCTCTTGGAAGGAACTGGGCAGGGATTATGTCTTCCTGACTGTACAGGTGAGGAAACCAAGTCCCAAGGGGAAGTGACTGGCCCATGGTAGAGCTGGGACACAGCCCCCATCTCCCTCCTCCCTGAAGGTGCTGTCCCTCCTGCCCACCACCTGCTTCTTTTCCTCAAGGGACTTGGAACAGGAGCCCTAAGTACATACTTCACCTGTGCCCTCCACCTTCTCCCTCCGCCCCTGCTCCTGGGTCTAATTACAACCTGTTTGTTTGTATAATGTGGTCATGGAGTCTTTCTTTTAAGAGTGCAGCTGGCTTTGTTGGCTGCAGTGGGCTGAGTAGGGTGGGGATAATTGTGCCTACTTGACAGGTGAGATGACAAGCCCTGAGAGGGGCAGGGATTGGTGTGCATCCCTGTTTTGGGTCCTCTGGACCACACGACAGCCAAGGGGTTTGGCCCGATCAGGAGCCCTATACTGTTCTTCTGGAAGGAGCACTTGCTGGATGGACAGCTGTCCCTTTCCATCAGCCGCAGCTCTCACCTGCATCCTCTGCCAGGCCAGGGCTTCTCCTTAGAAATGTAGGCTTTGACAAGGCAGCCAGTTCCCGGGATGGGTGAAGAGCTGGCTTCACTTTCACACACCTGTACCAACTGCCCAGCCCAGAAAAGAGCAAGCCTTTCCTGCCCACCTGTCACCTGTCAGGAACCAGGTGCTGAGCCAGCATGGGGCACCTGCCCAGAAACCACAGGGCAGACCCCAAGAGAGGGTGCATTCCTCTGACCACTATTCACAGACACCTGCCCTGGGCCAGGCCCTGGCTGGTCTGGAGACCCTGGAATACAGGGGATGCAGTCCCCACTGCCAAGGCCACGGAAAGCAGAACGCACCATGACAGGGCCTGCAGGAGTACGATGCCACCTGGGAGGTCAGGGCGGGCACTCTGGAGGAGGTGTTTCCCCAGCTGGACCTTGAGGGGTGAATGGGTATGCGGGGCTGAGGTGGAGAAAGGGCACCTCCATCAAGGGTGTCAGGGAGTGTGGGAGGCACAAGCATGGCATATACAGTGGGCACTTCTGAGGATGGCCCCTACGGCGGGAGGGAGGGTTAGGGGAGAGGATGAAATGAAAGCAAGGCCTTATGTACAAGGTCAAAACATCTGAACTTCATATTGCAGTCAAGGAAAAGCAATGCTGGAGCCCTCTGCTGGAATGACACCCTCAGATCTGTGTTTGAGACCCCTGTGGCTGCATGGGGACAAGCAGAGAGGCCTTGGCTGAGGCTGTTCCTGCAGCCCAGGGAGGAGATGAGGCCTGAGCAGCATCTTGGAGAGAGGAGGATGAACACAGGAGACAGGAGGGCAGCTGTCCCTACAGAGGCCATTTAGTCCCATGGTTAAGAGCACAGGCTGGTCAGGTGACCTGGGTTCAAATCCAGGCCTTTATTTAGAAGCAGTGGACATTTGATACTTAAGTTTGGAATCCTGGAGTGAGGTTAGAGCTAGAGCTCAGACTCATGATCCTGGGGAAAACAGGAGCTGGAGTCCCAGGAGTCTTTGGTAAAGACTGCTGGGCTTAGCTGCACCCACTAAGATAAGTGGGGGCAGAATGCCAATATTTGCTGGATCCCCTTCTCCACCTTCAGAGATGTTGTATCCTGAAGCTCCCGAGACCTGTCAGACCCACCTGGGCCCTGGGAAGCAGACAACCCCCTCTGGCATGCCAGGCAGACCCATGAAGTCCACAGAGGTCACCCATCACCTGGACCAAGACCAAGGTTGAGCTGAGCAGTGGAGGATGAGGCCCAGAAAGGGGACAGTCACACCACAGGCGTCTTTCACGACCTGGAATTCCAGCTTCCCATCCTCCTTCCTTAGATCCAGTCCAAGTTTTCCTTCAGATCAGGCTGCAGCTGGTTTTTGATATTGGAAACAAGTATTTGAGCTGAGAGGCTACACCTGTTTGTCCCTCTCCTGATGCCCAATCCCCAGGTATTGCCACCTCCCAGCCCTGACAGCTCTGCCAACGGTCCCAGACTCAGAGCAGCCAATTTCCATCAGCAAACCCTTGGAGGGGTCGGTGAGGAGACGATGGAGCCAATCAGTGGAGGGACACGGACATTGAAGCCCAGTCCTCACCCTCAAGTTGCTCTTTTATGAGCCCTGGTTAGAATTCTACACAAGAAGCGTTTCCCGCCACAGCTGTGGTCACTCTGCATGTGACCCTCCCTGTGGCAGTCTCATTCCCACGTTTGAATGAGAATGAGGTCTCTGTCTGGCCACCGCTGATTGGACCAGGGCTGAGTTCTTAACCAGACAAGCCACCCATTGGCTGACCAGCAGCCAATGAGGTAGCCTGGTCTAGCGTTCCTGGTGAGAGGAACCAATCAACTCATCTCTCTTGGGAGAACGACGCCACAATGTGTGTGCGGAGGGGGTTACATTGGTACGTTAGAAGGAGCGGGTCAGGGGACTCTTGGGGCCTGTCCTCCGCATGATAGGATGGGGCACTGCTTTGCGGTCATTGGAGATGCCTTGACATCCAAGATGAAGCCAAATGGCATCTTTGCCCTCCTGCTCTTTCTTTCTCCTCAGGGTTCCTTGACAAAACCACAATTGACTGAGGTCATCTGGCTGGGCTCTCATTTCCTAGCAGCCCTAAAGAGTTTGTCAAGCAGAATCCCCGGGCACTATTGTTAGCACAGATGACGCACTCATGGAGACTTGGGAAGCAAACCTCGGATCAGCAAGCTTTTCTTTATTCAGGATTCAGCAGCGGAGTCATTGGTGGAACCCTGGCATGGCTCATTTTGGGGCCAGGAAATGGTGGCGGTGGAAGCAAGGGTCTGGGTTATATAGGCTTCGCTTAGGGTGGGACAGAAAGGCAATTCCTGGGGCCCATTGTATTAGGGTCTGGCTGATCCATTGGGGTGGAACAGGAATGTGAATAGGACATTTCCTGGGGCTTATTGTATTAGGGTCTGCTGACCCATTAGGGTTGGGGGGTCAGCTGCCAGTCAGGTTCCTTTTGTGTTCCTGCACTCTGGCTGAGGCCTGGGATTTTAAATGACAAAAGCTTAGGGAAGATGTCCTTGGACTTATTTTCCATATCCTTCAACTATTATCCCCATTTTACAGATAAGGAAACAGGTTCCACAAGGCTAAATATGAATAGCCTGTAAGTAGCTCCAAGTGCCCATCCCTCCAGGGAAACACTAAAAATGTGAGTAAGACCTATTGGGCTGGGCACTGTGGTGCATGCCAGTAATCCCAGCAGCTTGAAAGGCTGAGTCAGGAGGATGGTGAGTTCCAAGCCAGCCTCAACAAAAGCGAGGCCGTAAACAATTCAGTGAGACCCTGTCTCTAGAAATACAAAAAAAGGGCTGGGAATGAGACTCAGTGGTTGAGTACCCCTGGATTCAATCCCTAGTACAAAAATAAATTAAAAAATAAACTATTGGAACCAACTGTTGGAATGCCAGAAGACAATAGTTCACAACAAACTGGATCCTGAAACAGGCAACTAAAAACAATAGGAGAGCTCTGCAGTATTTTGCTTTTCTCACCCCATTCCACTCCAGGGGCCGTCAGTGGTTATGAATATCTCACTCCAGTGGAGGACCCTGGTCCTTGGTTCTAGAGGAAGCAGAGCAGACCTTGTTCTACAAGAATTGTATTTACCTGTTCTGGCCTGTCTGGGGGCTACCTGAAGGACTAATGGTAGGCACTTTCCTTTGTTTTACCTTAATTCAGAAATCTCAGGATGGAGAAGCCTCAACTCAGAGGGCAGTTCTGCAAAACAATGAAAGGCAAATACACAACCCATGCTGTCTGGAGTAAAGATTACAGATGAGACAACAGTAGACATGCTAAAAGTCTGGGAGGAGGGCTGGGATTGTGGCTCAGTGGTAGAGCGCCTGCCTCGCATGCGTGAGGCACTGGGTTCGATCCTCAGCACCACGTAAAAATAAATAAAATAAAGTTATGTCCATCTACAACTAAAAAAATAAAATAAAATAAAAGTCTGGGAGGAAAAGCTGGGGGAAGTGAAAAGCTCTCTCAAATACAGAGAATTTAGAAAATCATGTGCATGTAGGGAAAAATGCATGCTCAGAAGGGACCTGAGAAGACCCTAAGCTTTTACCTCTGGCTGATCTTCAGGTTCACGGAAGTGAAGGTTAAGGCAGAGTTTAAACAGATTGGCTAAATGTTGAAGGACAGCCCCAACACAGAAATCTGCAAAGACTTGCAGAGTTCTTCTTTTCATTCTTTTTTTATTTTTTCAATACTATGTATTCAAGGATATCTGTCAAAACACTAGCTGGTCATAAGCTAAGGAACAGAGACTTCAGAGATGATACATGACAACGAATACAATATTTACGAAAATAGTTTCTAAAAGTTGCTAAACAAGTATCCATAATAATGGGTATGGGGGCTGAAAATAATGTAGTCTGAGAAAAGGAAAGTTTTTCCCCACCTCCCCCAACAGATGCCTTCCTGATGCTAATCGCAGAAAGGAAGGAGCAGAGAAGAAAGAGTGTACCACCATGCTGAGATGATAATCTTGAGCCAGAACACAGGACCCTTGACCCAAGGGCTAAACTCCCTGACTATCTCATTGATTGATCAAAACGAGCCTCAAATTCCTAAGGGCCCAGGAGAACCCGGAGAACTGGCAGGTTTTTTTCACTAGACCACTTCCCTAAAAATAACCTATAAAGACCCAGTCCCTTCCTTTGTTCAGTGGCTCATTTTCCACTGGGAATATGGGTCCACCACCTCCACAGATGAATCCTGCTCCCGAATAAAACCTAAAATGATTTGCATAGTTTGCTGCCCCTGTGGTCCTTCTGCGCTTTCACATAATCCACTCAAATGTAAAAGAAACCCTAACGAGGGAGAAGAATATGAATTCCAGAGTTACCAAAAAAAATTTTTTTGGCACTGGGAATTGAACCCAGGGGCACTCTACCACTGAGCTGCATCCCCAAGCCTTCTTATTTTGAGCCAGGGTCTTGCAAAGTTGTTTAGGGCCTTGCTAAGTTGCTAAGGCTGGCCTCAAACTTGCAATCCTTCTGCCTCAGTCCCCCTAGTATCTGAGATTACAGGTGTATGCTATCACACCCAGCTAGAGTTACCAATGTTTAATATTCACTATATTCAGTTTTTAACAACAAAAAATTGTGAAGCATGCACACAAATCAGAAGTTATGAGGCAAACTCAAAAGAAACCATCAGAAACTCTCTCTGAGGAAGACAAGATGTTGGACTCATTATACGATGTCTTTAAATTAACTTTCTTAAATATGTTCAAAGAGCTAAGTAAAATCAAAATGATATATCAAAAATAGAATATCATCTGGGTGTGATGGCATGTGCCTAGAGCCCCAATCACTTGGGAAGCTGAGTCAGAAGTGCTAAGTGGTTTAAGGCCAGCCTGGATAATGTAATGACACCTGTCTCAAAAAATAATAATAATATTTTAAAAAAAATATTATTAAAAAATAATAATACCAACAAAGGGACAGAATTGAGAAAATAACAGCCAAATGGCCAGGCATAGTGGCACAGGACTGTAATATCAGAGAATCAGGAGGCTAAGGCAGGAGGATCACAAATTTGAGGCCAGCCTGGGAAATGCAGCAATACTCTCAGCAAATTAGCAAGACCCTGTATCAAAATAAAAAATAAAAAGGACTGCAAGTGTATCTTAATGGTAGAGCACCCCTGGGTTTAACCTCCAATACCAATGAATGAATGAATGAATGAACAAATAAATAAAAACAGAGATTCTGGAGATGAAAAGTACAATAACCATTCAAGGGAGTCGGGCGCGGTGGCGCAAGCCTGTAATCCCAGCACTTAGGGAGGCTGAGACAGGAGAATCGCAAGTTCAAAGCCAGCCTCAGCAATGGCGAGGTGCTAAGCAGCTCAGTGAGACCCTGTCTCTATATAAAACACAAAATAGGGCTGGGGATGTGGCTCAGTGGTCAAGTGCCCCTGAGTTCAATCTCCAGTACCAAAAAAAAAAAAAAAAAATTTAAGTGTTCAACAGCAGATTTGCGCAAGCAGAAGAATCAGCAGCTGGGTGTGGTGGTGCATGTCTGTAATCGTGCCTCAGTTTACTTGGGAAGCTAAGTTAGAAGGAACACAAGATCAAGGCCAATCTCCGCAACTTATCAAGAACCTGCCTCAAAAAAAAAAAAATTTTTAAAGGGCTGTGAGTGTAGTTCAGTGATTGAGTGCCCCTGGATGATGCAATCCCCAGTTATGCAAAAACAAACAAACAAAAAAAAAAAACAAGGAAAAGAAAGGAGAAAATAATCAGCTAAATTACTAACTTGACAATATGTCAATTAAGATTATCCAATTTGAAAAAATATATAGAGTTTGAAATCAGGAAGAAAGAAATGAATAATAGTGAACTAAGCCTATAATACCTGTAAGATACCGTCAAGTGTACGACATATGTATACAAGGAGTCCCAGGAAAGGGGAAAAGGGGGCAGTAAGAATATTTGAAGAAATAACAGCCAAAACTACCCAAAATTGATAAAATACATGAATCTACACATTCAAGAAGCTCAGCAAACACCAAAGAGGATAAACACAGAGATCCACATTCAAGTACAAAACAAAAAGAGAAACAACTTTTTATACCAGCATTCAGCAATAAAAATATCAGATTATTTCCCAGCAGAAACCATGATACTCAGGGCAGTGGAATTGTAGTGGCACCTCCTCCTCCACAGGAAATCTTAAGTAAGCTTGTCCAGAAATCTGCACCATAACTGATCTTAAGACTATCAGCAAAAGAGTCTCTACAAAAGAGTTCAATGTAGCTAACACTTATTTCCTGTTGCTCTATCTTACTTGGACACCGGCCTGAAAGAGATCAGCACTCCAGGTGCTGAAAGCCCCTTCACTAGTTTTTCACAAACATTTGTGGACTATCTAATATAGTAACAATATAATAGGTTATAAAAGTGTGTTTGCAAATGCAAAGTGTGGTAGGAAAGACAAGTCCTTAACAAGGCCTCTGGCCTTGAGCCTGAGCTCCACAGAGATGTTTATATTTCAAAGATAAGAGATGTTACTAATGGGGCTCCATGGTAACAACTGGAAGGGGGAAGAAAGAAAGGGAAGAAGAAGCTCCCCCCTTCTCAGGCGCTGTCCTTGAAGGGTTAACTTGCCCAGAACAGTGCATCTTGTTTTCTGGTTCTTTTGCATCAATATTCTGGCTCAGGAAACCAGGACTGATGCCTGGCCTCACAGTTTCCAACGAACTTATAAGCAGAGACGAGGGGTTTACACTGTTTGTGGCTTTGCCTGCCTAATGTTCAAACCACCTGCTACACAAATCATCAGAGCAGAGAGTAAAAGAAATAAACATCAGTGCAGTCAGAATAGAACAGGAGTTCCAGGGCTGGGGTTATGGCACAGTGGTAGCGTGCTCGCCTAGCACGTGGGAGGCACTGGGTTCGATCCTCAGCACCACATAAAAATAAAAAAATAAAGATATTCTGTCCACCTACAACTAAAAAATAAATATTAAAAAAAAAAAAAGAACAGGAGTTCCTCATGGAGGCCTTGCCTGTGAAGCTCATTGGGGTAAATTGCACTTTGATGAAGCAATACATTGAATTTGTGGCAGAGAGGTTTGTGCTGGAGCTGGGCTTTAATAAGGTTTTCAACATAGAAAATTCATTTGACTTTATGGAGAATATTTCACTGGAAGGGAAGACTAACTTCTTTGAGAAAAGAGTAGGCAAGTATCAGAGGTTGGGAATAATGTTGAATCCAACAGAGAATTCTTTTACCTTGGATGCTGACTTCTCAATGAACAGAAGATGTGCTCTTATTTGGCTGATTTTTTTTTTTCTCCCTTATCATGACCCCCCCCGCCAAAATCAGCTAAAATGAATCCAACAGCTACATCCTTGTCCAAACGTTCGTGAATGGCATCTAAAAAACTGTGTAGCTACCTCAGAATCAATTCTTGTTGGCTTTTATAAGCAGGCCGTCCAGCTTCACTATAGCACTAATGATGATCCTAGCCTCAAAGTGAGGGGACCCTCAAGCACGCCTGACCCAGCAGGATTAAACATCAGTTACAACCACCAGGAAGTTGAAAGATGTCAGTACCACTGCTAAAAAGCAGACTTTAAAGTTTACTTAACTAGTTCGTAAGTAAAACTGGCACTTTGCACACAAATGAACATTGTACTGTCAAATCAAAAAGCCTGATTTGTTTGGTTTCTACACCAAATGCAAAGTGTTATATTTACCACTGATGGGCCAAAGCAAAATTCACTAAGCGACTAAAGTCAAACTTCTGTTGACTAAGTATGTAATTTAAGTTTTGTTTTCTTTTGTAAATTGAAATATTTAATCAATTTTTAAGTCAGTCCTGTGCATACCTAGACGTTAGTCTGCTGGTGCCAATAGGAGACAATTTGTGAATTTTATTTTGTATCCCAGGTAGGGTGTCCTAGCATGCCCTGCTCAATAATGAGGAATAATGTCTTTCAGGGCAAGGAGCTTCTAACTGAAGTCACTGGGAATTGAGGCATGATTTGAGTGACTGCTAGTGACCCAGTGACATGTGAGGAGCAATGTCATTGTTTCTCAAGTTGTACTTTCCTCAATTTCTAGTTGGTGTGAAAAGACTTAAAAGGTCTTTGTAGGTGGGATTTAAGATAGTATTATGACTTTTCAGATTGTCCTTAGACAGTGACCTGCCTCAGCTCTCCTATTAATAATAGTGGTGAAGCCATAACTGAAATTGGCTCTCCTAAAATTTGTGTTTATTCTAAGTTTGTAGGTACTGTTGAGACTTGATCATTTTTACATGTCTCTTAAATTAGAAAATATTTTTTACTCTATGTCCATTTAGGTTTTAACTGTTTGTTTTGGGGGGAGGGGAAACCACCCAGTATTATGTTGAAGTTAGAATTGTAAGACATTGCTCACCAATTCTAACATTTGCCTAAATATGAGCATCGGCTAGGGAATTCCTTAACCGGTACAAAACTAGTGCTGGTAAGATCTATTAATACATGTTCCATTCAAATGCTAATTTCAGTAGATTTATAAACTAATAGTTAAGAGAGTCAGTTTAGACCGATCTACCTTTGGGGGAAGAAAAGCCAAGATATTACACAGAAGATGGTTCGCGACTTGTATTGATCTTTGGCTGTGTAGTTAACTGACTGGATTGTATATTGGCTGACCATTCTATCAGTTTCCTTCCTTTATTGTACAGTTCTTTTCAATTCCTATCATATGGGACCCTTGTATCAATTCAAAGCCAGCCTCAGCAACAGTGAGGTGGTGCTAAGCAACTCAGTGAGACCCTGTCTCTACATAAAACACAAAATAGGGCTGGGGATGTAGCTCAGTGGTCAAGTGCCCCTGAGTTCAATCCCTGATACCCGCCCCCCAAAAGAATTCAGTATTATTTTATTTTGGGTTTCTAACTTCTCTTTCCTACATGACTTCAAAGACATGAATAAAACAATTATTACAAATATATTAATGGGCACACTCTGAATATATATATGCATATATATACATATATATTTTAGACAGGGTCTCATTAAGTTATTTAGGGCCTCATTAAATTGCTAAGTGTGGCTTTGAACTCCCTATCCTCCTACCTCAACCTTCTAAGCTGCTAGTATTATAGGCATGTGCCATGCCTGGCTCAGTAATTACTTTAAATACAATTGATTCAGCTCTCCAATTAAAAGGTTTCAATGTCCTAATGTATTTTTTAAATTATCTGATTACATGCTGCCTTCTAGAGACTCACTTTACATCCAAACACAAATAAGTTGAAAGTGAAAAAAATTCCATGCAAATAGTAAGTATAAGAGAATTGAGGTAGAAATTCTAATAGCAAACAAAGTAGACTTTAGGTCAAAAATAGTTAAAAGAAAAAGGAAGATATTTATATATTCATAAAAGGGTCATTAAGAAGATATAACAGGGGCTGGGATTGTGGCTCAGTGGTAGAGCGCTTGCCTTGCATGTGTGAGGCACTGGGTTCGATCCTCAGCACCACATAAAAATAAATAAAATAAAGATACTGTGTGCATCTACAACTAAAAAAAAAAAAGAAGATATAACAATTAGGGCTGGGGCTGTAGCTCAGTGGTAGAGCGCTTGCCTAGCACGCATGAGGCACTGGGTTCGAGCCTCAGCACCACATATAAACAATAAATGAATGAAATAAAGATCCATAAACAACTAAAAAAAATTTTTAAAAAAAGAAGATACAACAATTAAAAACATATACAGAGCTGGGATTGTAGCTCAGTGGTAGAGCCCTTGCCTCACATGTGTGAGGCACTGGGTTCGATCCTGAGCACCACATAAAAATAAATAAAATAAAGATATTGTGTCCAGGAAACTATTGCCATCAGCCTTTACCTTCGGCCAAGTAAAGGGCCTGGTTAACTGTCTTCTAGGCCCTAATCAAGCCTTCATCTAATTGGAGACAGAGAGGTGCAGCTGGGGCCAGGCAGTGGCCCACACCTGTAATCTCAGCTACCAGGTTGGCTGAGACAGGAGGATGGCAAGTTCAGGGCCAGCCTCCACAACTTAGCAAGACCCTGTCTCAAAATAAAAAAATAAAAAGGATTGGGAATATAGCTCAGTGGGAAAGCACCCCTCAGTTCAACTCCAGTACAAGAAAGAAAGAATGAGAGAGAGAGAGAGAAAGGAAAGAAGGAAAGGAAGGCAGGAAGGTAGGTTGGTTCTTCTGCTGACAGATACCCATCTCTGAATGGTCTGATGAACCCAGCCTAATTCTATCTTAAGATTGAAAGCCATTTTGACAAGAGGTCATAAAGGTTTATTTTTGTTTTACTTGCTTAGACGATGTTTGGCTTTGATTAGGTAACTCCCTTCTTAAAATCTCAGAGGTGCCCCCATGCTGGAACCTGAGTTTATTCCCTTATGGAAAGATGTTAAGCCATGTAAATCATTGATTTGCTATCTGCCTCTGTATTGCATTTGCCAGAACCCTGTCAGTTGCAAATTTCTAAGATACCTACCTTTATAATTCTCTGTTATAAAAACCTCCCTGCTCCTGGGCAAAGCTGCTGCCCTCACTGTTGGAAGGGGACAGCCGCTGTACAGCTAACTTGTGTGCACAATATAAGCTTGCTTAATTTGATTTAAAATTGGAGTCAGTGGTCCTTTCTTTGCATCATGAGTTCAACATTTTGGAGGCAAGATCCAGACCACCAAAATTCTGAAGCCTGGCCTTCACTCTGGGACTCTGAGACTAGAGGGCCACCTCAGGGAGTGTGTACCTTGAGATGTCCCAAGGCCCTGGGGTGTGCCTTTGGTTTATTGGATTGTTGGAGTGAACTGCTGCACTAAAACACTTAGCAAGCCTCTGGTGCAGGAGGCCTCCACAGGTAAGTGGTGCCTCAATGGCATCTGGTATTAAGTTTTGGGAGATCTTTACTGGGGACAGTGAGATGTCTGGCAAGACACATGACCTCCTGTCTGGGGCAGAGTGAGATGTCGCACTGCCCTCTGGTTCTGGTTTGCTGGAATTCCTTCAGGGGACAGTGAGGTGTCTGAAGAGGCACATACACACTCCTGTCCAGAGCATTAGCAAGACGTCGCACTGCTCTCTGGGTTTTGGCACCTGGTTTTGGTCCCCTGTGTCTTGTTCTGTGTTTTATGTTTTCCCTGCCTTTTTGTTGTGTGTCTTCTCTGGTATAAACTTAAGGTAATTGAACAACAAAATGGGTAATAAGGTAAGTAAGCCTGACACTCTTTGAGCTGTGTTTTAAGAAATCTTGACAAACTTTACCCCCCTTTCATTAAGCAGGACCATGTGGTACAGCAAGTGCATTTTTCTGGGCACCTGCAGACATGCTGCCGATGGCATCCAAGCCAGCTACGCGTCCTGTGGCTGCCGAGGCCCCTTCCTCCGGGGCTAAAAGCCAAGTTGCCGCCAGCTCTCACATTGCGCTGTTTGGCTCAGCCTCTGTGAGCTGCCAGGCCAACCACCCTGCATCCCCTCCCCCCTTGTCCTCAGCTTACCTATGGAACAAGATTTAACCTGTTTGTCACTGAGAAAAGAGGAATAACCCTAGAAATAATCACACCAAAAAATGGGCCTGCTTAACAGCTAATAGCTTATCTCAGTAAAGAGCTTTGTTCTTAGTAGCTTTGCTCATAATAGCTTTGTTCTCAAAAGTAATAAAAAATAAGGAATCATAATTTTTATCCAAAACTTATCTGATAATCAACTAGAAAAAAAGGGGGGAGGGTTAAAATGCCTCAGGAGCGAGGCTTCTGCTTAAAACAGCAGTTTTCCCCAGCTCCTCCCAGATCTAAGAAGCCAGTAGGCTCAGTAGGAGACCAGTCTGAGACCCAGGGAATTAAAAAAAAAAAAAAAAGGAAAAAATTGTCTTTTATTTGGCTAGCCTTAACTAAAATATAAACAGTTACTGGCCGCATTATTTTTTCTAGGACTCTTGCTTAAGTTCTATATATTTTTGAGCTCATGATTTTAATCCTACACATCTAGGGTAATGTTTTTCTGATCAGTCTTATTTTTATTCAGTGGAGTTTTTAAACACGTGTAATTTTGCAATGGAAATTCACCTGCAAAAAGTTATAAGGCCTTTACTATTGTATTATGTGTGTACACTTGTGTCATCTGTTGTATGTCTATATGTGTGTATGTTCATGTATCATGTGCATGATATCAAAATTGGCATAAATAATAAGCACTCATGAATTAAAACCTAAAAACTGGATCCAAGTACCTTTAATTCGCGTGATTTTAAAAGGTTCGATTTAAATTGGGTAAACAGATAAAAGTAAAGATGTCTTTAAAATTAGCTCTTCCGCTGCCATTTTAAATCCAGCTCCATACAACTCTCCTCTGCTGCTACTGCTGCGACCAGGACTATGTGCCAGCACCCCCTGCTGACAGCTCCGCCACCATGGAGGACATGAACCAGTACAGCAACACGGAGGAATTCACAGAGGGATCCAAGATCAATGCAAGCAAGAATCAGCAGGATGACAGTTGTAGACTGTACGATTAAAACAGATCCAGTCACTGGAAGATCAAGAGGATTTGGATTTGTGCTTTTCAAAGACGCTGCTAGGGGCTGGGATTGTGGCTCAGTGGTGGAGCGCTTGCCTCACATACATGAGGCACTGGGTTCAATCCTCAGCACCACATAGAAATGAATAAAATAAAGATACTGTGTCCATCTACAACTAAAAAAACAAAATATTTAAAAAAAAAAAAAAAATCAAAGACGCTGCTAGTGTTGATAAGGCTTTGGAACTGAAAGAACACCAGCTGGATAGCAAATTGATAGACCCCAAAAGGGCCAAAGCTTTAAAAGGGAAAGAACCCCCTAAAAAGGTTTTTATGGGTGGATTAAGCCCAGATACTTTTGAAGAACAAACTAAAGAATATTTTGGAGACTTTGGAGAGATTGAAAATATTGAACTTCCCATGGATACAAAAACAAGTGAAAGAAGAGGATTTTGTTTTATCACATATACAGATGAAGAGCCAGTAAAGAAATTGTTAGAAAGCAGATATCATCAAATTGGTTCTGGGAAGTGTGAAATCAAAGTTACACAGCCCAAAGAGACATATAGGTAGCAACAGCAACAACAAATAGGAGAAAGAGGTGCTGCAGCTGGTGGCTGAGGTGGTACTAGGGGTTGTGGCCGAGGTCAGGGCCAAAACTGGAACCAAGGATTTAATAACTATTATGATCAAGGATATGGAAATTACAATAGTGCCTATGGTGGTGATCAGAACTATAGTGGCTATGGCGGATATAATTATACTGGGTATAACTATGGGAACTATGGATATGGACAGGGATATGCAGACTACAGTGGTCAACAGAGCACTTACAGCAAGGCATCTCAAGGAGGCGGCAATCACCAAAATAATTACCAGCCATTCTAAAGGAGGACATTGGCGAAAACAGGAGATGCTAAAGAAACCCATCTTGCAGGATGACAGTGAAGATTGGTCTTCTGTTGATCTAAGAAGATTATTTTGTAAAAGACTTTCTAGTATACAAGACACAACTGTGTCCAACTGCATATAGCTGCCAATTAGTTTTCTTTGTTTTTACTTTGTCCTTTGCTATCTGTGTTATGACTCAATGTGGATTTGTGTTTATACAAATTTTATTTGTATGATTTCATGTTAAACCTCAAATAAATGCTTCCTTATATGAAAAAAAATAAAAATTAAATTAAATTAAATTAACTCACAAGTCTTTCTAGGTGGTCAAAGGACTAATAAAATGTTAATGTCTATAAAATGTCTAATATCCATTGTTCCTACGACTTGTCTTCAACAAGGGAGAAATGGCTAATACTATTTAATACACTTGTCTAATATCTTGGTTTTTATAATAAAAATAAGTAAATTATATTTGACATTGGATTACTCAAATATGTTTGTTAGACATATAATTAATTCACAGTTAAAATGCTAACTGTTAAATCTAACATCAAGTACTTTTAACTCCTTTGAATTCCATAGGGTAACATTTTTAGTGTTTTCATAAATGGTAAATATTTTTAAAAAGGATTTAAAATTGCTTTGTCACGAAATTACTAAGTTTAAAGCCCAACAGGTATACTTGAACATTGTGTTTTCATGAAAAGGTAAACAAATGTAATTCTATATACAAAGACTTATAGATTTCTATATATGGAGGACTGAAGTTTTCTACTGTTTCAACTAAATAACATAAAGTATTTCTTACTTTATGTAAATAACAAAGTATTTCTTATCATTAAAATGGAGTAATTTGTCTAAATTCAGAAATTTACAAGTATTATTTTGGGATGTGAACAGAAGGAATTAAAGATTCCAGATATGAGCTGGGTGCAGTGGCACAAGCCTGTAATCCCAGCACTTAGGGAGACTGAGACAGGAGAATCGTGAGTTCAAAGCCAGCCTCAGCAACGGCAAGGTGCTAAGCAACTCAGTGAGACCCTGTCTCTACATAAAACACAAAACAGGGCTGGGGATGTGGCTCAGTGGTTGAGTGCCCCTGAGTTCAATCTCCAGTACCTAAAAAAAAAAAAAATTCTAGATATGGTATTTAGTGGAAGGAAAAAGAAAACGTTTCTGGGTAAGAAAGTCTTTGTATGATAAAAGAAACAAGAGGATTTAAAGTAAGTGATAAAGAAAGTTTAGAGTAAGTGATAAAAAAAGATGAGCGACAAGAGGGTCTAACTAAATAAAGGGTAAATTTCAAAAAGTTTATGTTTGTGACTAAATTGACTCTAATTAATACAAATTTAATGTACTGGTATAAAACAAAGTCTAAAACATTGTTCTGGTCTTATCAAAATAATTTTCTTGTATTGGTCAGGTTTTATCATTTGGGGAAACTAAGTCTCAAAGAAATTAAGTTTTACGGGTTTTTTTGTTTTGTTTTTGTTTGTTTGTTTTTGGTACTGAGGATTGAACTCAGGGGTACTCGACCACTGAGCCACATCCCCAGCCCTATTTTGTATTTTATGTAGAGACAGGGTCTCACAGAGTTGCTAAGTGCCTTGCCGTTGTTGAGGCTGGCTTTGAACTCACGATTCTCCTGTCTCAGCTTCCCTAAGTACTGGGATTACAGGCTTGTGCCACCGCTCCTGGCTAAAGAAATTAAGTTTTATACAACTGTGGTTAAACAACAACTGTTATTTTAGAGTACTGTACCATGTCACAGAGTCTAGATTTTTCTTTGAGAGCTAAACTTGGTTAATATACTAATATCAATGTAATTATGGTGCTTTAGTCCTATTTTTATATTAAATGTGTTCATATCTTCCAGGTATACAAGTCTTTAAAGTAGAAGGTTTAAAAGAGCATTATATCAAGCCAGTGTTCTCCAAACTAAAGTTGTATGGTAATTCTAGACTTGTAAGGATAACAAATTTTATTGAGGATTTATTTATATAATTTAATGTTCTATAACTGAACTTTATCAATAAGATAAAGTTTTATGTTACTTTTTACACTGGGGTAAAATTTAAATGTGTTTTTTGTAAGTAAATGAGGGCCTGATCTATTTAAAGTTTAATATTGTGAGACATGAATTTTGCTACTTTTCCACACAAAAGTGAAGTTAAAAGCCCTCTCAGCCTTTCTTTAATTCATGTTTTAAATGTAATATAATATTATGTTAACTAACATTCATGTGGACTCAGGAAATAATATATGTAAACTTTGTTAAATTATATTTAAACAAAGATCAACTTCAGAACTAGAACACTTTAAGATTTTGTGAGGAGGGCTGGGATTGTAGCTCAGCGGTAGAGCGCTTGCCTCGCATGCGTGAGGCCCTGGGTTCGATCCTCAGCACCACATACAAGGCAATAAAATAAAGACATTGTGTCCATCTACAATTAAAAAATATTTAAAAAAAAAAAAAGATTTTGTGAGGAGCCCTACCTTACCTGAGATAAGGTTCTGTCTCCCAGCTTACTACATGTTACAATGGCTTCAAAGTAGGCCAGACTCCAGTTCATTTAAAGTTATATTCAAAAGATTAATTTTGTTGTAAAGATTACTAGGATCTCAACCAGGGAATATAATGTATAACTCAGTCAAAATTTGAGATAGCTATTACACAAATGCAATATGTTTTTACTCTTGTTAATTTTATTTTGTATTTTTCTTAAACTCTATGACTATTGTCTGTTAATGTTTTACAGAGGTACTGCTTCAAGAACAAACAACCCAGGTTAATTTAAGATAAATAAGCCATCACCTACAGGACAGATAGACATTGAAATTGAAGCCCAGTACCCTTACTTTAAGACTGGTGAGATTGGGGGTTGGGGTTGTAGCTCGGTGGTAGAGCGCTTGCCTAGCATGTGTGAGGCCCTGGGTTCGATCCTCAGCACCACATAAAAATAAACAAACAAAATAAAGGCATTGTGTCCATCTACAACTAAAAAAAAAATTAAAAAAAAAAAAAAAAAAAAGACTGGTGAGATTGGCTTGCTGGGCATTTTAAGATCAAGACTTAAAAACTAAAGTTAAATTAAAAGGGCCAGAAAAACCAGTATTTGGTTCTTGCCCTACGAGTCAGCCTGAATTCAAGGAACAAGGGAACCTCTCTAAAGAGCTTCACAACTCTGGGCCACATAACCTCCTGATCAGGGAGATTAACGAGACCACTGGAGAACTGAAAGCCAATCAGTGCCATACTATGAAGAGGAGGGTCATTGGAAGAGGGAAACATCCCTCATACTTTCAAGGGAAGCCACATGCTCACGCTTGTAATCCCAGCACTTTGGGAGGCTGAGACAGGAGAATCACGGGTTCAAAGCCAGTCTCAGCAAAGGTGAGGCACTAAGCAACTCAGTGAGACCCTGTCTCTACCTAAAACACAAAAATAGGGCTGGGGATGTGGCTCAGTGGTTGAGTACCCCTGAGTTCAATCCCTGGTACCAAAAAAAAAAAAAAAAAAAGAACCAAGGGAAGCCACATGGTCAGTGAGACCTTGACCCATCCTAGTGCAAATGGCACTAGCAGAGCTAAGCAGCTGCTCTCAAGTTCCCCAAGAGTGACTCCCAGGAAAACTTAAGTGACTCTTAACAATAGATAAAAACAAAAGTCAGTTTGATCTGCTTCATCTTAAACACTTAGTAAAACAGTTAACCCAAAACACAGCCATTCCTGGGCATTTAAAAAATAGTTTAATGTAACACACTTGTATTAGCCCCGCAAAATAAATAAGACTGGAGGCTACAAAAAGATTCTTAGGCATAAATGTGTGATAACTATCAAAAAAAAAAAACAACTGCCAGAATCGGAAGTTTTTAGTCAGTTTATGGCCTACTGATCTTCCTAACCCACACAGGTAGGCTTAATGTTTACTAGCATAATTATTTAGCCCTAAGTAACAAAAATAAAGGGATCTCTACTAAACAGAGGTCATGCCAATAAAAAGATCTTTCATAAAATCAGATGACATTAAATAACTATATCTTTTTTAAAAAAATTTTTTTTAGTCATTGATGGATCTTTATTTTATTCATTATTCATATATGGTGCTGAGGATCGAACCCAGTGCCTCACGCATGCTAGGCAAGTGCTGTACCACTGAGCTACAGCCCCAGCCCCTAAATAACTATATCTTATAAGGATGGACATCTGTGATACAACTCCTTCTTCCCTAACCAGACTTGATCCGACCCAACTTGTAAAGGGAACTCCAAGCTGCTTGCCTCACCTCACGTCACCCCCTCTAAGCTTGAAAAAGCCAGACCTGTCATCAACCCACCTCCTTACAGCACTAAGGAGTTCCTAACACTAAAGGGGAGAATCATGGACCCAGCCTAATTCTATCTTCAGATTGAAAGCCAGTCGGGTGCGATGGCGCAAGCCTGTAATCCCAGCACTTAGGGAGGCTGAGACAGGAGGATCGCGAGTTCAAAGCCAGCCTCAGCAAGGGCGAGGCACTAAGCAACTCAGTGAGACCCTGTCTCTACATAAAACACAAAATAGGGCTGGGGATGTGGCTCAGTGGTCGAGTGCCCCTGAATTCAATCCCCAGTACCAAAAAAAAAGATTGAAAGCCATTTTACTTGCTTGGACCATGTTTGGCTTTGATTAGGTAACTGCCCTTCTTAAAATCTCAGCGGCACCCCCATGCTAGAACCTGAGTTTACTCCCTTATGTAAAGATGTTAAGCTATGTAAATCAATGATTTGTTTATCTGCCTCTGTATTTCGTTTGCCAGAACCCTGTCCGTTGTAAATTCCTAAGATACTTACCTTTATAATTCTCTGTTATAAAAACCTCCCTGCTCCTGGACAAAGCTGCTGCCCTCACTGTTGGAAGGGGACAGCTGCTGTACAGCTAACTTGTGTGCACAATATAAGCTTGCTTAATTTGATTTAAAATTGGAGTAGATGGTTCTTTCTTTGTGTCATGGGTTCAACAGGTCCAATTCAAGACAGAAATGACTTGGTCCTTGAGGGATGGAATGGGGTGGTGTAGACATCAGAAATTAGCCCAGAAAGGGAACCGGGGTGGGATCTGTAGGGCCAGTGAGTCTGGGGTCTGACTGGAGTTGTGGGGAGAAAAGCAGGAAGAGCCCAGTGCCCTGAGTCAGAGAGCAAAGGAGTCTTAGGATGGCTAATTTCATGTGTCAAAGTCACACAAGATATAAAGAATATGATAATAAAGGGGGCTCCCTCTAACATTAGACTAATATTAACCACGGCTCTAGGGCAGGCCTGTACTATGGAAAATGTCATTTCCTACTTCCATCTCGCAAGAAATCTAGAGACAGAACAGGCATTAACGTTTATAACAGCTCCCTGATGGTTAACATTCACAGGCAGTTACAAAATCACATAAGGAAACGACCAAATGAACCAACAATAAATCCAACTGTAGTAGCACCTCTCCTCCACAGAAAATCTTAATTAAGCTTCTCCAGAAATCTGCACCATAATTGATTTTAGGACTATCAGCAAAAGCTCTATCTTACTTGGACACTGGCCTGGAAGAAATCAGCACTCCAGGTGCTGAAAGCCCCTTCACTAGTTTTTATTACAAACATTTGTGGACTATCTAGTATAGTAACAATATAATAGGTTATTAAAATGTGTTTGCAAATGCAAAGTGTGGTAGGAAAGACAGGTCCTTAACAAGGCCTCTGGCCTTGAGCCTGAGCTCCACAGAGAAGTTTACATTTCAAAGATAAGAGATGTTACTAATGGGGCTCCATGGTAACAGCTGACAGGGGGAAGAAAAAAAGGGGAGAAGAACCTCTGTCTTTCTCAGGTGCTGTCCTTGAAGGGTTAACTTGCTCAGAACAGTGAAAGAAAAAGCTGCTTTTGTGTAAACTTCTGCAAACTGTGAACTTCTGAGCCCCTTCCCTTATACCCTGGGTATAAAATTCTGAAACTGCTTGAACTTGGGGTTCAGGGGATTAATTGATTTCAGCAAAAGCTTTACCCTCTGAACTGGCTGCAGTCAAATAAAAATGTTTCCTGCTATCTTCAGTGCCTTGTCTTGTCTGTCGCTACTACATTTTGGTGACCCAAATGGGACAGAGGAGGTGAGGATAGCTGTTCTGCCTCTCTTATCTCCAGGAACCGGCTTCCCTGGGGCAGCGGGGGACAACTTCACCTTAAAGCACACAGGCAAGTCTTGGCCTGAAGGAGGAGCAACTCACCCAGCACCCTAGGGCTGCTGCCCCAGAGCACATTGGAACCCATAGGCAGCAGGAACCAGAGTTAGGGACTTGGAGTGCCACCCAACTGGACAGGTAGGACCCAGGTCCATTTATGGTAGCCCACCTGACTTCCCCTTAGAGGACTACGCAGGTGGAAGAGAGGCTTGATCAACCTCTGTGGGTCCCAAGTACCCTCCAAAGTGGCTGGAGCCGAAACAGACTGAGGAGTCGCCTGAATAGTCTCTGTTCAGAATCAGCGAGCAGAGGGGAAACCGTGACTCCCTTTCTTTTTGGTTTAGAATTTGTGAAATTTTGAGGATTTGGGAAGTATAGAAAGTTTGCTCTGACCACATCTGTGTGAAAGTGTGTGAATGAGACGGACAAAGGGAGGGGTTCCGACCCAACCCAAGTGCTGAAGCGAGTCTCGATCCGCGATCCCGTGGCACCTCATACAGTCTGTGGCGGAATTTCACCAACTACCATCTAGGTGAAAACCCCAGGTTGGGGATTGATAATGACCCACAATACTAACAGGGCCCTAAGTCCCCGTGAGGGGAACGGCTGGAGACAGACGAAAGGAGTCTTGTCCTACATGTGGGACACCAATGCAGGGTGGCACATGGGAGACACACAAAGGAAACTGTGTCTTTTGAAATGTGTGTTAGAAACCTTTAGGAAGGTTTTAATGGTAACTGTGGGGTGAAACTCACTTCGCAAAGGTTGTGTATTCTCTGTGAATTAAAATGGCCCAACCTAGGGGCTGGGATTGTAGCTCAGTGGTAGAGCGCTTGCCTCGCATGCGTGAGGCCCTGGGTTCAATCCTCAGCACCACATACAAAGCAATAAAATAAAAACATTGTATCCATCTACAACTAAAAATATATTTAAAAAATAAAAATAAATAAAAAAAAAATAAAATAAAATGGCCCAACCTAGGGCTTAGGTTGTGGCTCAATGGTAGAAAGCTTGCCTGGCACATGTAAGGCACTGGGTTTGATCCTCAGCACCACATAAAAACAAATAAAGTATTGTGTTCATCTACAGCTAAAAACAAATTGAAAAAAAAAGATCTTTTAAAACAAATGACCCACCCTAAGTGTGGGCTAGCCACCGGAAGGAGATTTAGATAAGAGAGTCATTGCTGAGGTCCTTTTAATAGTTGTTGGACACCCAGACCAATTCTCTTATATTGATTGCTGGCAAGAGATAGTACAGAAACAGCCCCTTGGTTGTGAGCATGGTTAGCTGATGTTAGCTCAGAGCGTGAAGGCCTCCAGGACCTAATGGAAAGCAGTTAGACTGAGAAAACCTGGCAAAGGAAAAGACATAAAAGGAAAGTTTTCTGCATGAGCCAGAAGAGAACCTGCCACCTTATGTGCCACTCTACCTGACTTTGCTAAGACCACTGGGACAGCACTGTCCCCTTAGCCCCCTTGTCCTCAGAGGCAACAAAGTATGGCCCCCCCAAGATGCTACTCTTTCCTCTGTGGTATCCCCAGAGCCAAAGACTACTCTACCTCCCAAGACTAAGGCAGGAGGATTTTCCCAGGACCAGAACCACAACCCAGATGAGACCTCTCCAGATGCCCCTGCGAGAGGCTAGGGGACCTGCTTATGTTGACCAGGATGGAAATGTTCGCGAAGGACAATGCATTTTTATGTATCAACCTTTCACCTCCACGGATCTTTTTTTTTTTTTTTTGGTACTGGAGATTGAACTCAGGGGCACTTGACCACTGAGCCACATCCCCAGCCCTATTTTGTATTTTATTTAGAGACAGGGTCTCACTGAGCTGCTTAGCACCTCGCCATTGCTGAGGCTGGCTTTGAACTCGAGATTCTCCTGTCTCAGCCTCCCTAAGTGCTGAGATTACAGGCTTGTGCCACCTCGCCAGCTACCTCCACGGATCTTTTAAATTGCAAAAACCATACTCCCTCCTACACCGAGAAACCCCAGGTCCTGATTGATTTGATGCAGCCCATTATCCAGATCCAGGGTGGAGCCCCAACAAAGAAGGGAAAAGAACAAAACAAATTGTGCCTGAGAGTTAGAAGGAATCAGAGCCTGTCCTAAGCCCTAGTCCAAACCGGAGCACATTTGCGGACAAGCTGAGCTGGAGCAAAGCCTCCCGCCTCTCGGGGTCTCCCCTCTCACACCCTGGGCAGCTCTGAGCACTTCTCTGGGCCCCACATCCGCTTGTGGCCCCTCCGCCCAATAAAACTGGTGGCAATGATCAGAAAGACGTGCCTAACCGACTCAGAGCTGAGTATCCCGGCCGCTGCCACTGCTACCCCCACAGTACAAGTTTGTCAGCAAGGAGATTCAGAGGTTCAAGCAGCAGATGATCAACACAGCCTTTGAGGGACAGGCCCAAAATGACACTCACCAAGAACTCCAGAAACTAGAAGGCTTTGTCAAACCTTACTAAAAAGAATGCCAATGAGCTAATGAAGGTGGCCACCACAGTTTTCATCAATCAAGACCCAGAGGCTGGAGAACAGGCAGACCAAAAGATAAAAAGAGGATGGGCCTCCTTACAGCTGCCCTCACCACAAACCCAGAGGTCACTCAAAGGGGGACAAAAACTTTGAGCTGAATGTTTATAGGGAGCCAATCCATGGACTTTATGGTGGACACTGGTGCTCACCACTGGGTGGTGACTAAATCTGTGGGCCCACTTTCAAAGAAACAAACCACAATTATAGGGGCCACAGGTAACAAAGCTCATCATCCTTTTAGCAGGCCATGAAGTGACCCATGAGTTCCTGTACATGCCAGATTGCCCAGTGCCATCGATGGGTCGAGACCTGCTAGGAAAACTCTGGGCCCAAATAACTTCTGATGCAAGAGGTCAGGCAGCTTATCATTGGGAAGACCTGGAGCAAGAATCTCACCCTCACAATTCCCCGAGAACAAGAATGGCGTCTCTTCAGCCTCGTGGAGGTACCACAATAGGGGCCAGAGCTCCCTTTCCAAGTGCCAGGAGTATGCGCAGAGAAGGAGCAAGTGTTTCCCCACCTTACAGCCCCGCCCTTCTTTTCAGTTTCTCCCCACTTGCTTGGAAGTTGATAATTGATGAAATGACAGGAGCCAGGTAGACACACAGCTGCATCAAACCGCACAGGACCCGGGGCCTCAAGAGGGCTGAGCCGCTGCAAGCCCAAGAATGCACCAGGGATAGATTTACGTCAACAGCCAGCAGCAGGCTGCAGGGCACTCAGTCCATAAGGACATACCACCGCGGCTCCAAGCCACACTCTGAGCCTCTGGCAGGAAAGGCCACCACAGGGCCCTGCACACCCAGATGTAGCAGACCAAAACACAAGCAGGGCAACTGCTATGCCAGTAGACAAAGCTCCCACCCGGCAGGAGGAGGGAGCTACACAGAGAGCGGCAGCTAGGTGGACACAAGGCAGCCTCCACCCTGGGACCTGCACCGCTGCCCTCCAACCTCGGCAGATTCATAGGTTCCTTTTATACTAGTGATGTCCCAGGTCATCAATCTCTGCTGAGATTCACATTGGATTTGAGAGTTGGAGAATCCCAGCAGCCAGGATCCTGCAACGGGAGATAACAAAAGTATTCCTGCATCTTAAAGCGCCAGATGCTCTGTGTATGGTTCCCTTCCCTGAATCACAGTTCCTCTGATGTGCTTGAGTACACCATTTTGGGGGCATCACTGGACTCTGACTTAAAAACCCACATCTAGCTGGGCGCTGTGGCTCAAGCCTGTAATTCCAGCACTTAGGGAGGCTGAGACAGGAGGATCACAAGTTCGAAGCCAGCCTCAGCAATGGCGAGGTGCTAAGCAACTCAGTGAGACTCTGTCTCTACATAAAACACAAAATAGGGCTGGGGATGTGGCTCAGTGGTCGAGTGCCCCTGAGTTCAATCTCCAGTACCAAAAAAAAAAAAAAAAAAAAGCCCATATCTATCAAGGAAAAGTCAGACACCTTGGTTACTATCTGACTTAAAGAGAACAGCAACTCGGCCCCAAAAGAAACAGGAGATCGCTGGGCATGGTGGCACAAGCCTGTAATCCTAACACTTAGGGAGGCTGAGACAGGAGGATCACGAGTTCAAAGCCAGCCTCAGCAATGGTGAGGCGCTAAGCAACTCAGTGAGACCCTGTCTCCACATAAAACACAAAATTGGGCTGGGGATGTGGCTCAGTGGTCAAGTGCCCCTGAGTTCAATTTCCAGTATCAAAAAAAAAAAAAAAAAAAAGAAACGGGAGATCCGCTCAATTCCAGTCCCTTCAACCTGCCATCAGATTAGAGAATTCTTGGGGGCTACTGGATTCTGCCATATATGGATCCCCAACTTTTCAGTTATGGCAAAACCCCTCTAGGAAGCCACAAAGGGGGGAAAACAGGATCCTCCAAAATGAGGGCCAATACAACAAAAGGCCTTTGAGGACATTAAACAAACACTCACCAGTGCACCTGGACTAGGCCCCCCTGACCTCACAAAGCCTTTCTCTCTGTATGTCCATGAACGGTCTGGAGTAGCTGTAGGAGTCTTGACTCAGATGCTGGGGACATGGCACCGACCAGAGGCCTATCCATCCAAACAGCTGGACTCTGTAGCCCAAGGCTGGCCACCTTGTCTACGGGCCCTTGCAGCCACGGCTCTTCTGGTATTGGACGTTGATCAACTGACTATGAGACAAGAATTGGTTGTCAGGGTCCCTCATTCAATTTTGACATTGTTAGAGTACAAAGGACAATTTGGTTGACTAATGAGAAAATGGTCAAATACCAGGGCCTGTTATGTGAAAACCCACGTATCCGTGTTGAAGTCGTCTGGACTCTAAACCCAGCAACTTTGCTGCCCACTGGACCTGGACAACCTGATCACCACTGTATTGAGGTCATGGATGAAGTGTTCTCCAGCAGGCCAGACTTGACACACCAGCCCCTCAGGGACCCTGATGCAGAGCACTTCACAGAAGGAAGCAGTTTTATAAAAGATGGGGTACGTTTTGCTGGATATGCGGTGGTCACTCTGGACTCCACTATTGAGGCAGAACTTCTGCCTCAGGGAACTTCACAAAATGCAGAATTTATTGCTCTGACCGAACACTTCAGTTGGCAGCAGAAATCTGTGTGAACATTTACACAGACTCAAAATATGCATTCACTACCCTTCATGTTCATGGAGACTTGTATAAAGAAAAGAGACTAATCAGGAGGAAAAGACATAAAGTATCAGCAGGAAATTCTTAAACTTTTGGATGCAGTGTGAGCTCCCAGAAAAGTCGCGGGTTATACATTGCTGAGGCCACCAAAGAGGAAACACCGTGGTTGTTCAGGGCAACCAAAGAGCAGACAGAGAGGTCAGGTTAGCTGCCTGCAAAGTACAGGAAGAAAATCCAGTCCCAGATTTAAATGCTGCCCTTCTGCCTGACCCTCTAACAGAATGGGAGCCAAAATATTCCCAGCATGAAAATAATCGATTTACGACTGAAAAAAGGAAGTTTTCTCCTGAGTGGATGGCTGCATAGCGATCCTGAAGATTCTAGCACCAGCTTTTATCAGACAGTTCCACAGGGGAACACATTGGACATACAGTACTTGAGACAGTTCTGAGTCAGCATTTCTATGTCATGTGTCCCCCCCACCCCCCGCCACCCACTGCTCACAAGCATCTCCCCGGTGATCTGTGAACAAAGTGAGGTTTGTGCTCCCAACAATCCCTGCCAGGGCCAGAGCTTCCACCAGGAATCCAAAACATAGTAGGAGCACCTTTTGAGAACTTGGAAATAGACTTCACTGAACTACCTTGCTCATGGGGCTTTAAATATCTTTCAATTTTTGTGTGCTCATACTCTGGCTGGGCGAAAGCCTTTCCAACCTGCACTGAAAAGGCTAGGGAGGTAGCCAGGATGCTCCTCTGGGAAATTATTGCTAGATTTGGTATCCCAATAACTATTGGCTCAGGCAACAGACCTGCTTGTGTGGCAGAGGTGATACAGTTATTGGCCAAGAATTTAAATATCAGATGGAAGTTGCCTATAGGCCACAGAGTTCTGGTAAAGTTGAAAGGATGAATAGGACTGTAAAAGCTCAACTGGGTAAGCTATGTCAGGAGACTCACTTTGGGATGGACTTCTCCCTATTACACTGTTGAGGATTAGATCCACTCCCACTAGGAGGACTGGGTTCTCTCCTTAT